>JANVCL010000003.1:10160089-10173698 GCA_026546855.1 Erythroxylum incrassatum | reverse complement strand
ACCCCCCAAATCGGAGGTTTCTTATTTTCACTGTTTAGGATGGAATGGAACGTAACATGAAACCCTCCGCTTCCATCCCATTCCATTCCATTCCATTATGAAACCTTCAAACAAACGATGGAAACATGTTACGTTCCATCCCTTTCATCCCCAACCATTGAACCAAACAGAGCCTAAGGAAATGAACATAAAGTAATAATGGACCCAAGGAATAACAAAATATGAGTAATGTCTAGAGATTGATGCGAGGTATTCTCATAAAATATAAAACACTTAAAAACTCAATCCAATAAATTTTTTAAATACAATTTTCACATTAATCACAGTAAAATTTCGTTTAGGCCCAATTATCGAGAAATAATTATGAATGCATGTACAGTATTTTTCGTGTGCAAAAATTCACTGTTGATCAATTCCAGTATGCATGACATTTTTCAATTAGTCCTAATCACTCTCGACCTTTGCTATTTTACTATTTTACCCTTCCCGCTAGGGGTGGGATGTTACAATAACTCTTTAAACGTGTCTTCAAAGCTACCATTGAATTGGTTAAATAGAAGGATCCTCCTTTGTCCGTACAAAAACAATAGGAGCTTATCCATTCTAAATTTGTTGGAACTGTTTCTTATTATTATAGTAAATTTGTTAAATTGATCTCTCTAAAATAAGAAAACATTTTTTTTTGTTTAAAGAGATAACTAAGTTATATGACTTTTTGTATATTGTTATCTTTCAGAATAAATAAGATAATCTAATAAATTTAAATTTTAAACCGTAACTAAATATTATAAGTTAGAATTTTAAAACGTAAATAAATGTTTTTTTGATTGTTACGAGCCAAATCATTAATTTAAAATCTTGAGTTAACATTTGGTATTTCACGCTACACAAGGGTGACAAGTCTTTGTTTAACTTAAAAAGTCTGGCGGACAAGTTAAAGATATAAAGCATCGTGATTATCTTACCAAGCTGTGATATTATAGGAGAAATCCTGGGCAGAGCTGGTAAGTGAAGTTCAAGCTGCAGAATAGAGCATGGCTGAATCGGCTTCTAATGCTATTTCTCACGAACTCCCATCGCTTCTCTCTTCAGATGAGAGGGACTTTCTCATAAACAGCAAGGGTGATCAGGTATTTACACTTCTATACTTAAAAACCAGGGAGGCTTTTGATTAGCTAGATCGTAACTAAGTAGTTGAATACTTATCTATTTCACTAGATTTAATTCAGGAGGAGACTAATTTCCTTCCTGTGGTGAATTTTCTGCAAGTTTTTGTTAATCTATTGGCAAAAGAAAACCTAGGAACATAAAGATGAAAACGCAATTTTCTGGATCAAAAGTTCAGGTCATTTTCCCAGTTTGAAACTCAGGAAGAGCAGCAAACTTGAACTGGTGCTAAAACACGGGATAGTTCTAAGTCTAACTTTTAAGCCTTACAGGTTAAGATCAGCAATTTGGTGGGGAAGATTGTTGCACTGTATTTCTCTGCTTCATGGTGTCCGCCATGCCGACGTTTCACCCCAGTCCTTATGGAAGTCTATGAACAACTTTCATCAAAAGGCAACTTTGAAGTTGTTTTCATTTCTTCTGATAGAGATGACGATTCATTCAATGCATACTTCACTAAAATGCCTTGGCTAGCCATTCCATTTGCTGATTCAGTGATCCGCAAACGCGTTAAGGAGTTGTTCAAGGTGAAAGGGATCCCTAATCTTCACATATTTGATTCTGAAGGTAAGATTTCTAGTAATCAAGGGGTGAACATCATCAAAGACTATGGAGCAGAGGCATTTCCTTTTAGCCTGGAGAAGCTTGACTACTTAAGAGTGGAACAAGAAAATGTTAAGAAGAATCAGAATTTAAGCTCTCTATTAGTCTCAAAATCTCGGGATTACTTGATATCCAACTGTGGAACCAAGGTAAAATTTTGTCAACTGCTAGTCATGGTCGTTGTTGTTGTTATTACGTGTATGCAACCATAACATCTTCAACGGCAGGTTTTTGTCTCTGAACTTCAAGGGAAGATGGTTGGTTTGTATTTCTCCGTGCACTCTCATCCAATATGTCTTTATTTGACTCCCAAAATAGTGAAGGCATATGAGAAGCTCAAGGAAAAAGGAGAAAGCTTTGACGTTGTGTTGGTTTCTCTAGACTATGAGGAAGATATGTACAAAAAGGATTTCGAAACAATGCCTTGGTTAGCATTACCTTTTGGCGATAAAAGCCATGAAAAACTAGCACGTTATTTTGAGATCAGAACCCTTCCCACAATGGTCATTATCGGGGAAGATGGGAAGACGCTGAACCAAAATGTAGTTGAGCTTATTGAGGATCATGGTGATGAAGCCTATCCATTCACGCCAGAGAAGCTTGTCGAGCTTGCTGAGATTCAAAAGGAAAAACTTGAAGCTCAAACATTAGAGTCAGTTTTAGTTCATGGTGAAAAGGATTTTGTGATAGATAAGAGTTATTCCAAGGTAAATATCCTCTAACAAGAATATGCATACTAATTTCCATGATACAACTATGGTCTTGTTGGCAATGAACCTTCAGCCCAACAACATGATCCCCTTCCTCATCCCCGAATGATTCAATTCGGGTCCCTTATTACCTCTTAGAGAAAGCCAAGCTGTTGTTGATCATATCCTTCTTTCATTTTTGGTTAGGTCCTGGTGTCCGAACTGGTTGGGAAGACCATTCTCCTATATTTCTCAGCTCAATCCTGCCGCCCCTGCCGTGCATTTCTACCGAAGCTAACTAAAGTATATCATGAAATCAAGGCAAAAGACAATGCATTCGAGATAATCTTCGTGTCAAGTGACCGTAATCAAGCTTCATTTGATGACATTTACTCGTGCATGCCCTGGTTAACCCTTCCCTTTGAGGATGAGAGAAATAGGATCCTGCAACGTAAGTTCAGAATTCCAGGCATTCCTGAAATTGTGGCCATGGGCCCGAGTGGGCGAACAGTCAGCACCAAAGCTTATAAGCACATAGCAAATAATGGTGTAGATGCTTATCCATTCACTGAGGAGCATTTCAAGCAACTAGATGAGGAGATTGAGGAAATGGCAAAGGGGTGGCCTAAGAAAATCAAACATCATTTTCATCCTGAGCATGAGCTCATACTCACCAAACTTGGTTCATATCATTGTGATAACTGCAACGAGTTTAGACATGACTGGTCTTTCAAATGCAAGAAATGCGATTATGATCTGGATCCCAAGTGTGCACTAAAGATTGATGAACGTGAGGCCGTTAAGAGCCAAGATGGATGGATCTGCGATGGAGTTACCTGTCGCAAAGCCTAAGCAAGGAGCAAGTGCATTAAATGTGTCTTCTCGGTCTGTTGAACGACTCCGTTAATAAATATAGTACGAGTATAAGCTGGTTTGTAGTACTTGAATCACGACATGTGCGAATGGACGCTGGATGTTGTTTGTAATAACCATAGAAACTATATTCGTATTCTAGTTCTATATCATCATGAATAAACATCAACGGTGCAAGTTTGAACCATATTGCTTTTTCCTTTGAAACTTCAGGTGGCAGGTGGTTATATCTCATTTTAATGTGGGCCTACAAGCAATTATAAGCCCTGAACTTACTATAGAGCCTACCTACACTACAAATGTATACCTTTGAGCTCACACATGGAACCATAAAACAATCACACATGGAGCCATAAAACAATCTTAACTTAAAATTCTCATACTGAAAAGAAATTCAGATGGAGAACAACTCAATAGTCAAACACGTCAGGAGATAGTTAATTAGAACTAAAGCCGTAACTTTGACCTGTGGGCATCTTCAGATTAAGTTCTTCAACTAAAACAGGAGAAAAAGCAAAACAGTAATCCAACACATGTTAAAAACTTAAAATTGTCCCAGTTTGACGGTATTGTGGTATAACTTAAGAATTCAGACACAGACAAGCAGGTCAAAGTCACAAAAATCACATGTCGGCCTAAGAGCTATCTCATGACTCCGAAAAAGAAGTTATCTACGTGGACGATCGCCGGGCGTTCATGAGATACGTACAGAATAGAGATCCCAGAAGGCCGTTGGATTGCGTCTCCTGAAAAGGAGAAACTTTCCATGTGAATGAAAAAGGTCTGTTTGGACTTGTGGTTTCCTGGAACTAAATGTCCATCGGAACAACGTGCCACCTTAAATCTGAGCGGACAAGTAGAAGAGATTTGCACGAGGAAGCAAATTTTTTGGGTTTTAATTTTCCTTTGTGAGCTAGAAGTTGAGTCTGTGATTCGTTATTGAAAAGGGATATTCTTGTTGTCAGATCCAACCTGTAAGTGAATCCATTCGCGTTTCTTTACCGGGTCTTCCTTATTTTGTCGGATTTTACTGGAAACGTTTCTAAGTTTTCTTTTTGTTTCTTTTGTTAAATATTATTCCTGGGATCATGGAGAGTGATGTTATGTAATTTGATTAATATTTCCTTTTTTATTTCATTTGTCTGTTTTGGTTTTTAATGTCGAAATTCTGGTGATGGCGTTTGGGTGATGGGAGAGGAGCTTGCTGCCTGTTTAATCGCATAGTGTAATTTGGTTATGTTAGTATTATTGCTTTATAAACAAAAATGCCAAAGTAGCATATGTTAAATTCAATTATTGTGTGCCATAGTGCTGATACAATTCTGCCTTGAATGGTTAACTGGCAGTAAGGGATGTTTACCGGCTACCTAGTTTTGCAAACCTCCTTCCTACCAACAAATTTTGAAAGTGCAGCAATTATACTAGTTAGTAACTAGAAATAGGGTTTTGGAATAGGATTTTAGGTAGATGCAAACTTCAGTCATCAATGTTTATTCTTGAATGATTTCAGGCATAAATGGGTGATGCAGAAGGGAAAGCAGGAAATATAGGAGTTCTCAAGAGCAAAAGAACTAACAGCCAGAAGGCTTTTGATCCGGCAGTTTTTGTACGGCTTCAGCACAAGCTTCAGAATTCTATTAAGGCTAGTGCTTATTTAGTATTTCTATCTCCATCCATATCTGAAGACAAGCTTATTTGTTAATTGTTGTTTGCTCATTAAAATTGCGATTGATTGCAGTCACAGCTTAAGAAATTAGTGAAATATGATGATGTCAATCCGTTGAGAAAGGAAAATGGATCGTCTGCTGCTTTAGGAATCAACCTGGAGAAGCAATTACAAGCTTGGAAAGAAAATTCTTCCTGGTCTGATCAACCTCCAAAAATAAAGGTAATAGAACGTTGCTGGGAAAGTTGTTTCTTTTTGTATATTCTGTGATAATTGACTGAAGTATTGAAAGAGAATGACTTGTTTAACTTTTGAATCTAGATATCAATTGACAGTTCATTCTGTTCAAATGGAGATTTCTGTCTGATGAAATATGATTCATATTTGTGCCATCTGTAAATAAGAATTCCTGGAGGAAAAATCTTCAGCAGAGAAGATATGCTAGGAATTTCATTGTTTAAGGTTCTCTTAGGATAATGAAACTATTATTTTGTAATTTTGGTACTATATTGTGTGGATAATCAACTCTTGGTCCAGTTGGCAGTTGGGAACTGACGTTAGTCTTGACAGGTCAGTGTACCGAAAGGTTCTCTCTGCAACCTCAGTGTAGATTTTGATGTCGGTTTGCCTCCAGATGCGGTTTACAACATTGTCACTGACCCTGATAATAGGAGGGTTTTCAAAAATATTAAGGCAAGTTGGATATTATTATCGTCCTAATCTAAATCTCAAAATAACTGGTTGCATTTGAACTATGTACATGCTACTAACTTTTTAGAATTAGATGTCAATGTGCTTAGTGTCTTCTAATGTTAAAACGCTTGTTTTTGCAGCTATTGGGTTTGGAATTTGAATGTGGGGTGATTTTTCTTTGATATAAGGAGCAAAACTTGTCTATGCAGGAAGTCATATCCAGAAAGGTCTTGCTTGATGACGGTCAGAGACAGGTGGTGGAGGTTGAACAAGCAGCTCTATGGAAATTTCTTTGGTGGTCAGGCACCATTTCAGTGCATGTTTTAGTTGATCAGAACAGAAGAGATCACTCTGTAAGCATTTACAGTTACATTTCTGTATTTGTTTCCTCGCACTAATTAAAATGGAGCACTTGGTCAACCTGGCTACTTGAGGGAGGCCTCTGTTTTTCTAGTCTTGATCGTTTTTCTAGTCTTGAGCAGTTCTACCGCTTGATTTCCTTTTTAAGTCATAGTCTCATGGATAGGAAGATTCTACTGTCTTTCGGAATGGACACAAAGCTGTCTTCCTATGGCTTAAGTAGTTAACACAGTGAAACGAAAATCATCATATGTCTCTCTAAGTTTGGTATTGGAGAAATTATTTCAAGATACTGGCTTATATTGGAGATTGACTAACAGATGAAATTCAAGCAACTGAAGACTGGGTTCATGAAGAGATTTGAAGGCTCGTGGAAGGTAGAACCTGTATTTGTTGATGAAAAAGTGTGCTATCCGTTCAAGCCTAAAACGTGGGAAGAATATTCTTCATGTACTGGAGCGAGAGGAAGGGTAGGATCAAAGGTGAGCTTGGAACAGTTGATTCAGCCTGCAATCGTACCGCCCCCGCCCATTTCCTGGTATCTAAGAGGGATTACTAGCAAGACCACGGAAATGATAGCTAATGATCTGCTTGCTGAGGCTGCCAGGATTAGAGGGGACCTCAAAACTGTAACTTCTGCAGAATCCGAATCAGATGGTGAACTAGAAATTTGTAATTCAGTTGACATTAAAGCAAGATGGGCCCTCCATAGGAGAACTGCGAGGAAGCATCACAGAAGATTATTGACTTCTTAATGTCACACTCTTATGCTTTAAACCTTGTTTGTTGTTGTATGTTGTCCTTGTACGTGAACCTAATATCGCTTGAGGCATTTTCTTTATTGGCATAACAAGCAATCAGGTAAAGCCTTAATTTGATTCATCATTCTCTCACTAGTGTGGTTAAAACACCTCAACGAGTGACCTTTTAGAGATCCTAACAGAATTTCTGAGCATTAATTTTACAATCAAGTTGAATTAGGGATGGCAATAGGTCAATTTTTAAAAAAATAAAAAATGAAAACAATGCTTTTTTTAAATTAGATCTAGGTTTGAATCGTCCAAGATTATCTGAGATTTAACTCTTTTAAATAAAACGATACTGTTTTAAGTAAAACATCCTGGGCTTGAACTTGACTTATGGGCCGATAGAATGGAAACACTTAAATTTAGACCCATAACTTGCCAATTGTCATCCCTATGTTAAATTGTTTGAATTTCACAAATTTGATCTAATTAATTATAACAATAAAACAAAATAATGAATTTCTTTTGTGTACTAATTATATTACACCACTGATTATTGGATATACAAATTATATTACAAAGGACAATCTTTTTATTAGTTATAGGTAAGATTGTATATTGTTAGGCTCTCGTGTTTAAGCGAGATTTATATTAGGTGGTGTTGCTGTTAAAAGGACGAAGAATTTGATTAATATTATTTATTTTAATTTTTATAATTAGATGCCTATCGATTTATTCTCTAAATTTAGTAAAATTGCCTTCAATTTGGAACTTTAGTTTTATATATCTATATAAGAAGCAAAATTTATCGTAATCCTCACACATTAAGGGGTCGAAATAGAAACTTCCAGATGTTGGGAATGGCAAGAGAAAAGAAATGGTTTAGTAAATGGACCACAGTATAAATTTATCACTACCATTTTCAATTCCTCATGTGTTCATAAATACGCGAGAGTTCCTCCATACCACAGTATAAATTTATTACTACTATTTTCAATTCCTCGTGTTCATAAGTACGCGGGAGTTCCTCGATGGACGTTTCTTCCATTCCAAGACTCTGCTTAAGCGTAAGTTTTCTTTTTATTTTATAGAAGTCCCAAGCAATCGAACGCAGCTTTCGATCGTCGTCACTTGATTGTTAACACAAATTGGCAGTTGATTGGCTTTGCATTTCAAAGATGTCGACTATCTTCAGATCTCTGCAGACTCTCAGTTTTCCTCTCATCACCTTCCGCCTCCAATCCCTCCATTCTTCAAGTTTCCAGTAACTTCTCCTAAGTCTCTGTTTTGATTTTTGAATTCCGATATACTTTTGTACACTATGTTCTGATTCAATTGCGTGCAGTATCAGACACAGGTGTCGGAAGCTGTTTGGAAGAGTTCCATGCCCTCAAGTGTCCCAATGAAGCCATAGCTTCTCAAAACTGGGGTAATTTGTTGGCTCTTTTTGGTTTTTGTTTTCTCGTTTGAATTTACTCTATAAGAATTTAATTATATTGGAATTGAACAATTATTTAATACTTGGATCTTTGTTTCAGATGGTTCGCTTGCAGTTAGAACCACAAGTAAGTTACAAATAGCTTCACTGTAACACCCTTGATTAATAACTAATTAATAGTTTGCTTGGTTACGAAAAATTGGCTTGTTTGATTAGTAGTAATTCACATTATTTTATTATAATGCATCATAAGGAAATATCTATTTGCAGGCATTTCTGATCTTGAGGTGTACCATTATCAATTGAATTTAAGAGAAATTAATCAGAGAAGAAGGTTGATTCGGTTACCTTCGAAACCAAAGAACGGTGTGAAATTCAGGTGTGGGTTCAATTTCATTTTTTTTCTTTGGGGTTTTAGTATCTTAATTGTTTCATCTGAAGTTATTTGGTATGGTTCAATTGGCCAGTGGGACCGAAGTATGTCTATGTCTTTCAGAGAGCATTCATGTTTTGTTGGCAGAGATCAGAAAGTATTTTCAAAAGGTTATTTGGCTTGCTCTAAATTGCCGCTGTTAATTTAATAGGGTTCATTGCTAGCTTTGCAGAGTTTGTGATCTCTGCAACTCCTTTTGTTGGTGCATAGAAAATGTAACAGTGATCAAGTTGTAGATTATGTTATTTTAATTGATCAATTACTAACTACCCAAGTTTGCTTGCCTGTCTCATTTTGCAGATACTTGTTCTAAACATCCCCGTAAGTTCAAGTTGCAATTTCTGAACGTATAAGCATATACAATTATACATAACTAATAGCATACTAGTTACACAGAAATATTGGTAAAATATTGTGGGAGTTTTTATCTACACCAGTTTTTCCAATCCAGAATGTTGCAATCGAGCTTGTAGCTGAAGGTGCAGATATTACTGGATCAAGGCTTGAAAATGTCTTTCTAGCAAATGAGAGCAACCCTTTACCTTTCTCAGCTTCAAACATAGAACGCCTAAAGTCAGGCCTCGAAAATTATCTATTAAAGCATGGTCAGAGTTTGAGTCAAAAGTGTGAATGCTTCCCTTGGTAATTTTACTGCAAGCTCTCTTCCTTTCTTCCTGTTGTTATGATCAGAATGTATATATTTTCAAATTATCAGAATCAATTAATAGATAATACAATAAAAGGTGGCATGTATTTACTTGGGAGACTGTTCAGATTGTGATTAATAAAGATTTGGGACCTTCTGCAGAGTCAAAAATATTCTTGTTTAATACTTTTCCGACCAAATACATGGACGGTTAACCTGGTGACGTCCTAGAGTATAGATGTTTTTTGAGTTCCTAGCTACTGGAGATTTTAAGGAGTCAACTATTCCAGCAAAACTATTGGATACTTAACTAAGTTGTTGATTTAGACAGTTTATAGGATTACATTTTTTATCTTTTAAACGAAAATTTCTCTTATTTTAATCATGTATTGAAATTTTCAGAAATAAAGACTGGATGTGATATTTTCGTTGATTTGATGAATTTCTGTGGCGTTATTGTGTCCTAGAATTACTTAAAATAAATGAATTCTTCATCCTTTGTTAGGAAGGATCTTAAGGTTGGAAGTGGAACAGCATGCAGCAGGGAGAGTCACAGGAGTTCGGGGCTGATAGTGGAGGTTGTGATTGTATTAAGTGAGGTGGGGGCATCTTGTTCTCATGTCAAGGCGTGTAGTTCAAAAACAGAGGTTTATATCCTTTCTCTAGTTATTTTTGTCCATTACTTTTTTCTATTATGAAAGTGTTACCGTTTGGAAAGCTTCACCTCAAGTGGAAAGTTGTTGACAAATATTTGTTGTGGCTGTTTTTGTGGATCTCGTACTAGTAACTGAGATTTTTCCCCCCCATCTTTTCTTTAACAGGTTTTGTATTTTAAAGATTTCAGTCCTTGCTCAATTCCCCAATCATCACTAAAAGCGTTGACTAGCATCGACTGGAAAAGTTTTGGATTGTCTTTGGGAGACGTGGATCCAGATGGCCACTTAATTGAATGGGAAAACTCACAACCTCATATAGCTATGGTCATCCATAGCTACCATAAGCAATATCCATCATTGACCTTCTTAGTTCTGATTGTATATTTTCTTGCTCAGGTTTTTTTGTGTCATACACATTATGCAGTTGCCCTTGACTTGTCGCCAAGGTAATGATTCCATTAGCGAAGCATAAAAATCAACCCGATTGTTATCTTATAAAGAGGGCGGTCAAATTTGCATTGACCAATTTGAAGGAGAAATATGCAGGAGCTCTTCTCAGTGTTCGTGCCCTTAAGGTGGAATCTTCTATCTTGTCATCTCAAATACCTATTGTCCTTGGGAATGTCATGAAGTTCAGGATATAAGTTTTATGTTTTTGGTCAACTCTTTCATCATTTATAATAACTAAATTTCTTGTGTAATTCCATAGTAATGGAAATTTCTTCCATCAATTTGTGCTCCTTCATTGACTGTTGGAGTGTTTCCTATCTTAAGATTCGCAGTTATGCCCCTGACTTGGCAAGATCTATCGCTGGACTCATCCTGTCATCAAATGATCCAGACTTTCAAGGAGACTGCTTTTCCATTCTTGGTTTGCAGCCTAGAGACATTGGAGAGGAAACAGTGGAAAATTGCATTAAGAACAAGATCATTTCAGTTATAGAGATAAATGACAGGAAGGTCCAGAGAAGCCAAGACGTGGCACCTTTACTTTTTGAAGATGGAAGCCTTATGCATTCAAACTCCGAAGAAAGGGATTTTGAAGATGATGACGAGGAAGATGGCAACGCATTTAGTTACTTCAATCAGTCAGTGTTAACGTAGTTCGCACCAAGAATCTTACCAAATCCTAAGATAACTGCAAGTATTTTGCTACAACACATTGTTTGCAGATTTAGTATGTTTCTTAGAGTTCACATCTAGGAGGTGGTTAATTCAATCTAGAGTGCAGCAATAGCTAGACAAATGTTATCATTGCTACCTTAGACATCAGCGGGCTTTCTGATGGGCTTCAGATGAACAATTGATGCTGACATCAAAGCTCAACCGGTTCTCCATCATCAAACATCTTGGCTATATTCCCACTTGCGAAACTTCTTGTCATGTGGGCCGATAAAACAATGAAACTTATCAACCTAGAAAGGAAAATAAAACAATGCCTTCTAATGTTAGGACTTCTGATCATTCTTCTTATGCATGCCCATGTAGACATGTGCCTTAATCTAAGTTTTTTTGTAATGTAGACTTAGGAGGTATTACTGTTGGTGTTGATGTATTTTCATGGTAACATACAAGTTGACATTCTCTCAAATTCAATTTAGTTAGTTTTTGATAAGTTTTGAATTGAGCACAAGTACAGATATGCACGTGTTTTAAGTTGTGTATGCCATATTTGTTCCTAACAAGGCACATGGATATAGACATATTTGTGACTTAAGTTGTGTATCTTTTTGAAACCGCTCCATCATATGGCATAATATTTATATTGTCTTGTATTCAATCATGTGCATAATATCATGCTTCCAGTAAAAAAATATGGTTTCAGACATGTTCGCATCCTAAGTTGTGTGTTTTATTTATATCTATTTCAACATATAGTATGGTTTATATGCTTTCAACGTTCGTTGTCGTGCTCTTTGCTTTTTAGAGAAAAACACTTGGCACATGAGTGAGCATTAAGTTGCATCCTAGATGAACTTTGACATAAGTATTTTAATCTTTTTGGTGATCTTTATAGTTAAGAGATCATCTTGTTAAAAAGGTTCAATATGAACAAGATGTTTTGTATTGAAATATTTCTTACTAGGGTTAGTTATCTTTTAACTTTTCTAAGATTTCTCAAATCTTGGCATATCTTATAATATAATTCGTTTTGTGTATTCAAAACTTTGAATGGAATGAAAAACATAAAAAGATATTGTACTCTTAATCCTTAATCTTGTTTAAAAAGATATTCTACTCTAAATCCTCAATCTTGTTCTTACAGAGAGTGTTAGAAAGATAAATACCACAAGACTTAGAAATTTTTAACATTGAATCAAAACGTTTAGGATCATAAAGGGATATATGAGAAAATAAGTATAATTCTTTAAAAAATATTTTTTTCTAACCTTTGTTGCTAGAATGGGTTCACCAAGCTTCTCCATCATCATTTCCATTATCTAATAGAGAAAATTATATTTGGTTGGGTCGGCTGTGCTAGGCCCAGGCCCATCTCTACACGTCCACGGCCCGTCTGGTGTTAGACTCCCATGCAAACACAAAGGTCTACGTGAAGACCTAAACCTAGCGTCTATGCCATATATAAGGTACTATTTTATCGTGATACAGGTACGAGATTACAACCCTAGCTGTTCGTCTTTATTCTTAGCGACCAAAACCTCTTCGAAAGACTAACTTGAGCGTCGGAGTGGCCTTTTGGGAACCAACCTCCGGCGCGCCTTAATTTGTTTTGTAGGTATTCCATAGCCAGAGTCGCACAGATCATGGATCCTAACAATGACGTTCCACCTCAGCAGAATCAGGCTGAACCATTTGGCAAGATGTTAGAACCGCTCGACATCGACATCGTTCGACAAGGTTGCCAACACAAGATGTTGGAACCACGCGATGCCAAGACAGGATCTTGGATCGCTCGACATCGACCGCTTTCGACAAAGTTGCCAACACAAGATGTTGGAACCACGCGATGCCAAGACAGGATCTTGGATCGCTCGACATCAACCGCTTTCGACAAAGTTGCCAACACAAGATGTTGGAACCACGCTATGCCAAGACAGGATCTTGGATCGCTCGATGACAAAGTTGCCAACACAAGATGTTAGAACCAAGCGTTGCCAGGATAGGATCTTGGATCTTTAGATCCCGACAATCGCTCGGTCAGGTTGCCAAGACAAGATTCTTGCAACCAGGTGATGTCAAGTTACAAAACCTTGGCATTGTTCTACTCCCGACACCTCGCTCGGCCAAATTCCAAACGAGATATTCAGAACTAGGCAATGCTAAGAGCCAAATTCTTGGATCGATCGACCTCAGTATAGTTCGATCGAATTATTTTAAGCATGTCGACCGCAATTGACTCAGGCCGAGCGCCCTAAATTTGTTTTATGATGCTCGAAAAGACAACTTCTTATACAAACTTAATGGCAAGTTGAACGCGATCGACTTCCGCCGAGCATTCCGCTCGTTGCGAGCTGTACGAACTTATGCCGAGTCGATGGCAGTTTTAATTTTTTATTTATAAAATTAGCAAGGCAAAGGATGAAGCTAAAGGTACCATTTTTATTTATTTATGTTTTTCTGGTCACAAGCCCGACCAGATGGGCTTCAAAAAGAGGAAAAACAAACGAAATCACCCCT
>JANVCL010000003.1:10126119-10143865 GCA_026546855.1 Erythroxylum incrassatum | reverse complement strand
AAATTGTATGGTTTTTGTTTGATTTGAATGAGTTTGAATAAAGAGAAAAGGATTGAATAAAGATGAATAATAAAAAGTTGAATGAAAGGAAAAAAATATATATCGGTTTTCGGTTTAGTCTTAGGGTTTCCAACGCAACACACGACGTTTTTCTATAAGTGTATGTTATCGGATGTCGGAATTTGTTTTTCCGTTCGATTGCATCGTTTATTTGGTTTGTTTCCGAGCCAATTCGATTTGACTTTGTATTCGAATAGATTTCGCTTCTTTTGCTTTCGTCCGCTTTGTTTCAATTTCCGATTTCGTTCCGATTCGATTTGTTGTGATTCGATACTTTCACGTTGTATGTCGCTTTCGTTTGGTTTTGACATCCGTTTGATTCGTTCCGCCACTTTGTTTTTGTTTCCGTTTTCTATTTTTCAGGCTGGGGTCCGGTTCTGAGATCGGGTCCCACAACACAAGACATTGTTCAACACTTGATTAAACTCTAACTAAGCTAATTTAACTACATGGCCGTAAACTATAACTCGGAAATTTACAACTATGCAGTTAAACTTGACAATGTAAAATAACTCCCCTTTGAAGCCTCGGTGAAGTCAAGCCATTTTTACATCTTCAAGAGGGAATGGTGATCTAATCGTACATGACTTTGGACATTTTCACAACTACAAGAGTTCCGATGTCACGCATGGTAGCAGTAGCGACAGACGGTGAGGTTGGTTAAGTAGGTAGTCGGAGGTAATGGATGATGGTTGAGGGTGAGAGGAAAATGATCGTCGGGTGTCAGCCGAGGGGGTGTCTCTCCACTTACTGCCAAATAGAATCCCCGTATAACCTAATTTGACATGATTTTTAAAGGATGGGTCACGGGTCTGGTCGAAACAATAAGAGAATTTTCCAATTTTAGTCTGAATACCCGACTGTTCGTTGCGGTGACGAGAGAGTTGCGCCATGGAGTGCACTTTCTGGATCACTCACCGCGGAGAAATAATTAATTTATGCCACGGTGAGATATTACTTTATGGTGCGTCACGGTGGGATAATTAGCTTACACTACGGCGAGCTTTCTTCATGGTGTGCTGCAGCGATTTTTCTTCATGGTGCGCCGTGGCGGACGTTTCTAGAGCTCACGTCCTCATGTTGACTCCGTTTGACTCCTTAGGCTCCTACAACTAAAAATAGCAATTTGCAGTAGCAATTGTCCTTAGAAAAATTTATAATGCAATTAATGTCAATTTGTAACAATTTTTACTATCAAATTGCATAAAATATAAGTACACACTCAAGGACTAATTTAAACACAAAATCAAGAATTAAGAGTCAAAAAGTATATTAAAATTTATGAAAGTGTTGTCAATTTATATAATAAACTTGGGCTCAATCAATGGGTTTGGGTACCTATGGCACACTACATACATTTATGATAGTCCTCATATGTTTGAGTGCTTGTTTTACGAAATTGAATTGTATATTAAGGTGTTTTATCGTGATTGTAGAGTAGAAAAATTCTATAGAACGTATCACTTTATGGATATGCATCAGGACTAGATACGCACTGATTTGATTATGAGAGATGATTGTGATATGATGTAGACGGATCCTAGTTGATGCTTGGCAACTAGTCGAATCCTTGTTTGATATGTATCTTATTGATGGAATTGTGACTTTGGACGTATTGAGTGTGGGCTGACCTATTGGTGATATTTCACTTCCCACAACCCCTTTATACTAAGAGAGCCTTATGGATATATGAATATAGGTGTATGGTTAAACTGTTGATGATGTTTAGCTCCTCGTAGTCATTTAAGGTGTAGTATTGTAAGGATTTACCATTAGAGACTAGGGTCATACAAATGTTCCTTCTCCATGATTTATTGGGCATTGTGTTTGATTTATCATGCATCACATTTGTGTTTATACTAGTGTAAACTGAATATTGTTTGGGAGCATGTCATTGGGTCTCATAGGGTGATATGGACTTGATCAATAAGGTCTAACTCCCCTCAATTCTATTTTTTAGGTCAGTTACAATCAACTTCACACTAGTGAATTTGAGGAGCATCAATTGCAGCATATCTAGCGTTATGTATGATTTTCTTTTATTCTCATTTGCACTTGTACTCTAGCGTCCACAATTAAATGATTTACTATGTTGAAATTTTCTTCTAATGTACGTTAAAATTATTGTACTGTAGTGCTTTTGTGCTTATGTGTGATCGTGTTGTTATTTATTTGTCCAATATTTTTTATTTATTTAAGTCACTAGTAGTTAGGCTTACATGTGATCTAAGAGCTTTGACTTTGGGTGTCAGTTATGTACCCATTTGGGTCATGACAACACTGAAATTTTAGTTGGTGAAATAAGACCCTTTATTAAAATTTATGAAAGAGCAAATCTATCAGTTATTAAGCCAATAACCTTTAATGACGTACAACCAAGTGAGAGTGTAGCCAAAGAAGAGGATATTTCCATAATAAACAATACTCGAGCATGGTCTTTAGTGACTAATCTTAAAGTACATAGAGTCAAATGGCTTTTTAGATTCAAGGTTAATCATGATGGATCATTCAATAAACTTGATGCAAGTCTAATTATGAAGGGTTATCTTTAACAATATGGAATTGATCACTTTAAAATGTTTTCACTAGTTGCTAGGCATGACGCTATTAATTTATTGGTTGAATTGGCTACTAAACTTGGCTGGAAGTTATACCATCTTAATTTCAAATCAATAATCTTGAATGACTTCATCAAATATAACATATATGTCGAGCAACCTAAGGAATTTAGCATAATTGGAAAAGAGGGTGATATATATTTGTTGTATAAAGCTCTTTATGGGTTAAAATATCCTCCTAGAGCTGAAATAACATGATTTATTATTATTCTTTTAAGTAAGTGCATAGAAGAAATGAAATAAAATTACTCTTCACGTTATTTAAAAACAAACCAATGAAGCTGTTTGAGTCCAAGTATGTTGATGATTTGCTAATCACTTGTGATGTTGAAGAGTATGTGGTTTACTGAAACAAAAATTTGAAGTTAAATTTAAGAAGTCTAGTCTTGGAAAGGGAGTACAGATCCTCTGTCCAGTTTTACTCTGTCTTATTATGTCTCATGAAATCTCAGTCATTTATTTTGTAGGTCACACGTGGGTCCCGTGCGAGACCCACATAAATAAATGACTGAGATTTATTGGACACAATAAGACACCATAATATTGGACAGGAAATCTAGACTCTTGGAAAGGTGCCCTACTTTTTATAGTAAGCTGACGATTATGACTTCAATAATCAACTGAAATATGCAAAATATATCCTTAAGAGATTCAATATGGAAAAGACTAATCTAATGGTCTCTCCTCTTACTATAAACTTGAAATATTAAGAGAACACACACAGTGGTAGAAAGGTTAATGCAACTTTGTATGAAATTTTGATTAAGAATCTATTATATTTGACAATTACAATACCAAATTTAATATATGTAGTTAGTTTGCTATCAAAATTCATGCAAGAGTAAAGTAAAATTCACTTCAATGCAACAAAGAGGATTCTAATATATAATGGAAACAATAGACTATGGATTAATCCTTAAGGAGTAAGAAAACACTAGTTTGATGGGATACGTTAAAAATGATTACGCTAATTATGTTAAGGAGCACTTCTGACTATGTTCTCTTTTGATAGTATTATATTTAATAGGCATTCAAAAAAAGTAAATAATTATTATCTAATCCTTAGCTAAAGCTAAGAATATTACAACTATTGGTGCTTCAATCACTGAATATGGTTTAAAAAGTTATAGGTTGATATTGGGATAAGACATGAAGGTTCTACTATCCTTTATATCGATAATTGATCTATTATAGCCATTGCAAAGAATTCCATTCATGGGAGAAATAAACATATTAAATTCAAATTTCATACTATTAGAGAAGGAAGGAGAAATAAGACTAGAACATTGTTATCCAGAGAAAGAAGTGAAGTGGCAGACAAAATGACTAAGGTTTTACCAAGGGAGAAATTTGTTTATTTAAGGTGCAAACCTAGTGTTTCAAGGAAATACATCAAGGATGAGTTTTGGTGTTGATGCAATTCCATAAAACATATAAGTTAAGCGTTCCCTCAAGTCCAAGTCAACTAATCTTTGACAAGTCTTGATATGAACATAGGTAGAAATCTGCCCGTATTTTAGTTCTTGTATTGAATATTTCTTTTCGACGAAAAAATGTCTATACTCAGGTCCTAGATCAGGTATCTTTCTAAAGTTATATACCTATATTTCTTGAGATTCTTCGTATCTTGACATATCAAATAACTTGTAATATATTTCATCTTGTGCATTTAAACATTTGGATGGAATGAAAAGCAACATTTGAATGGCATGAAAAACAGAAGTACTCTGCTCTTATCTTTGGAAAAACCTGGCACTTTGTCAAATCTTGCCACTGTCGAGATGAAAACTTCTGCAAAAGTTCACGGACAGTTTTGAAGAAGATGATTAGTTTGCAATAAGCTGGTATTTCTCTTTAGCTGATATTTGGATAAAAATGGACACGAAGACGAGTTGGTTCCAGATCATATGCACATGCTTTAAGCAGCTTATAGATCTAAGCACAATTACTGTATCTGGTAGGCCTCAATGCTCAACTCATCAACTGTGGGAATAAGGTCGGGAGAAAGGAACGAGTTAGGATGGCTATTTTATCCTTGTAATACAACAGTGACGCGGCGAAATTCCGCCAATTTCTGTGATGAGCATCTCTTCTCCTTTGATCACAAACGTTTGTCAAGTGGGTCCCTAGTTAAACCCCCTGATCACATCCAGTAGTGATGGTTTTGGCATGCTTCTTGTGCCCAATATTGGCCATTATTTTTAACTGGGAAAGGATACAGTCCAGTTTGATTCGTGGTCCTAGAAAATTTCGTGGTACGCAATCAGTGCTTTGGGTTGAAACGTTTATATATATATATATATATATATCGAGATTCAGAGAAGCAAAAAAAGAACCATAAATAATATCTCTTGTGTTAACTGAGAGTAAAAGTTGAAAACATGAAGATATTAGACAATTGAAACAACCCAGGTGATTAAAAACAAAGGATTTCAAGTACTAAACCTCATGACTTATTAGGCTAATACAACAGCAATAGGTTGGAAAGACAAAAAGGTCACTCACTATATGTCCCAGACTAAATTATACATTGTTTTTCTTATATAGATGCATGTGAGTGAATTACTCGAAAGCACACACAAACTGTTAAGTGTTCTTTTAAGTCGCACAAGAAACAAAGGCCAAAATGGTCAAAAAGAAAGAGTAAAAGAAAAATACGTTAAAAAAAGAGAGAGAGAGAAAAGGGACAAGTCATTACACCAACTTGTAAATCAATATCCCTCTACAGGCAAATCAAGCAGCAGAGGGTGCAGATATGTAAGAGATAGTAGACTCAGACACGGAAGCCATTAATGTTGTCTTTGAGAATGTTTCTTCTTCTGGGGGTGTATTGTTTTCAACATTCAAATCCAACGACTTGTCGTTGTATATATCCCACCATTTTGCAACTAGAATCTTGATGTCGTCTCGGTCCATATTAACTTCCTTTCCTGTGAACCTCCATGGTTTTGAACCCTATGTTTTGCAACAACAAAAAAAAAGTCAAAAGCATTAAGATACAATTAAGATACAAGAATGATTAATCTGTCATATTCCGAGTTCATAGAAGGGGAGTTTATCTGCCTATTGTAAGTGAAAAGAGTGGAGAACTTGGTGAAATTAGGGAAGACTACTACTTACAGCAGCACAATAGTGAGCCACCTTAACCTTTTCAAGCTCGAAGTTCTCTGGGTGCCGCCATAACATTGCTAAAACCAGGTTGTACTCCAATGGAAGTGGTTTGTATATCTTTTGGAAATACATGTTCAAGAAATCCTTTCACATGCCAACAAGTAAACTCTCAGAATCTGAATCGGAATATTCTAACAGAAAGCTCGAACTTGAAGCATGCCACTATGAAATCCTTAAAAAAAATTTCATTCACTAGGTAATCGAGCTTACTTGCTCTGCGAAAGGTGTTGGTGGAGTGATTTGAAGGGTCTGAAGTAGGTTCTCATAGGTCAAGCGGCTAGGCTCGAAAACGAACATACCGGCGTTGAAATACAGTGGCGGAGGAGGGCCCATCTCGGCCGGCCATTTGACCCTGTCAGGGCACTGTTGGCAGTATCCAATAGAGTACTGGCGGGAGTGAGACCAAGTTTTCTCGCAAAAGCAGTCCATCACAGCGTAGAAGTAGCCATCTGGGTTGTCAAACAGATGGTCTATATTGTCGAACACTTGTACGTCCGCATCCAAGTACATCATCTTGCTGTATTCCTCAAACTGCAAGAAATCCATATAACAACCCTCTTTCAGATTTTTCCTTTTCCTCTACAATTACACCAATATTAGACTTTGATTCTGATCAGCAACTCTTTCGAAATCATTTGACTTAGCTGGAAGCTGGGGTTGATAGCAATTTACCGCACTTTGTCCCTATAATGCTGTTATCCTATATGTGCATCGCATTGACATGAATTTGAATGTTTCACATGAAATTAACTTGTACATCTTTGAACAAATTTTTGTCTCGTGGTACGTAGCTTATATATGGTTAAAGATAGACTAACTTGAATAAGATATGTGCTCATCTACAAGCTGCATGTTAGGGTTCATTAAAAGAATGTGAGATTTCCAAATCAAAACAGAATCTTCTAAAATTAAAGAACTTATCCCACAAGTGAATTGAATCTAAAGAAAGAAATGATGCTTTTGAACGCATCAATTACGATGGCTTAACTTGATTATCAGGAATAGTCGTATCATTAACGTAATTTAGTAACGAGACCTTTTATTGTCAAGAAAAAAGTGCACATATTTTCATATTGCTCTACATAATTGACTTGTACGCGAATGTATATGTCGGTTTATTACGTAGGACTTACATTCCAGATCCGAAGCTTTGAGTAGTTGATGACATAGTAGGCCATCGCAAAGTGAACCCGATTCTCAGGAGGATAAATAGGTTCAATCTCACGGATGATGCAACCCTGTGACCTTAAAATGTCACGGTGGTCCTCAGGAACATCAGGCAAGGCTGCAACCACAAGAGGGTGTGCACTCTTCACCTTTCGCAGACCCTTAGCCAGTCCAATAACCCCTTCAACATAGTCTCCATTACCAGCCAAGAAGGTTATATAGGCTCTCCTAGGGTAGCCTGCATTCATCGTGGATACCTTGCCTGACCCTGAAAATACATCTACAGGTACTTCCGGAGCCATTAAAGCTTACTAAGCTAAGTTAGATTTGGAGGTGTCTTGGAGATTTATAGAGGCTAAAGATTAGTGTTGAGGACTGTTGGGTAAGTAAAACCAGCAACCTTGAGGATGCCACCCTACTAACCTGTTCTTTTTCCCGAGTTCTTAAATGTAACCCTTTGCCCTCCTTAAATAGAGCTAAAAATGCAGGGTAAATTCATGGGAAATGAAGACCTAATGAAAGTAAAATGCAACATGCATTGAGTGTATGTAAAGAATGGTTTTGTTCAAGTCAAGCGCGTACACATTTTTTTTGATGAATTAAAAATGAAAAACAGAGATTGAATGAAAACCAATTACTTTCTAGAGCTCAGGTTCACATTGCCTTGTCATTAAAATGGAATGTAGAGATGCAACCAAAAGGAAATGGAGGGTAGAGATTGAATAGGTTAAGGTCATAGTCAACTGGAGGACTTGTGTCTTTAAATATATACTTATCACTTAATTATTGTTGAGAAATTGTAAAAGAGATAAATTAAGAAGTAGTTTTTTCATTTAGGAGAAAATAAACAAAGAAATATAGCAGCATTAATCATCCTACCAATAATTAGTTGATGACAATAAAAATTTCCTTCTCTATTTATCTTACCTTTTTTAACAATCTTAATTTGATCTAGTTTTTGGACGAAAGAATTACCTCTTAAGTGATATCTTTTGTTTTTCAAGTTGGAAAAATGTTAGTACTAATAACCAACAAGAAAAGGGACAATACGACTGTATAATGGCATTTAAAACATGATGTACTCAAGCAAAGCATCAACTATATTTGTGAAAGTGAAAAAGAGGTGTCAACTAGAAAGAAACCTATTGTAGCTTCATATATACTCAGCTGGTTCTTCAACTTTCGCTTTTGGCTTTTAATGCAGAATCCTCAAAGTCCCTTCCACAACATTTATCCCTTCACAACATCTCTTCCGCTGATTCTGGGATGTTAAATTGTTCTTTTCCTTTCCTCACCACTTTTGTAAAGCTACCAACAATTATGTGCATATCTTGATGCCTCATCATCCTCCAAAATTTTCTCAATTTCAAAAGTCTGTTCATTGACCTATGTTCTAAATGCCAGACGAGAAGCTATCACCTAGGGGCCAACCATCAAAGAACAAAAAATAAGAGAGGCTTTTAATTTGCGAGTTGCTTATCAAGGAAGCAGTGTCCTGAACATTTACAGTTTCTCTTAAGAATGTAGATGAGGTAGTATTAGCTGACGTTATGTTCAGACAAAGGTGTTCTGTTTTTTTTTACTTTTATTGGATTTTTTTTGTCTGATGAAATTGATACAAGTTTGCATAATTTCCAAGATATATGTGCTACCTATGGGCAAAATAAGCTTCCTAATGTCCTGGAGGGAACGGAAACCGACCCCTGAAAGACTGGAAATAGGATAGTGAGAACAAAACAAATGACGACAGGACGAATAACATCACTGACTTTGTAAAGACAAGGTTAAAATAAAAGATTAAAATGAGAAAACAAAGACGAATATGGTTCCTGCTTCTGGAATAGGTAACTTTGTATGTTCACGATCATTTTCCTGTCAAAAGTGTACTTGCAGGAACATGATTCATAGTTCCATTAATTTACGTCGCATGATATGCGCTAAACTTTGGAAGGAAGTAAAAGCTTCAAAAACCAAATAAGCACAGTATCTTTTGAACCAAGGAAGATTGATAATGAAGGAGACACTAGATCCAATTCAATTATACATTTGGCAGCTTGTAATCTATCATCGTATCATCTGAATTTATGATTAAAACTTAAGTATTTCCACTATCTTGCCAACTTGCATTCTGACCCCGAAACTGAAAGAATTTACTGTGGAAAATCTGGATCTTCAATCATGGGGGAGCGGAATGATTTGAGATAAACAAAAAAATTATGAAAAAGAAAAGAGGAGAACAAACGTGGATAATTTCTTTTTTTTTTTGGGTCTCATTTGTGGATATTTCATGAAATACAATTGCAGTTCTAACTCAAAGAACAAACCGAGGTTCAATCTACTTTCCTTGGACTAATCATCAGGAGACTAGAAAATCACTAGAGTTTATGACTGTCATATTCTTCCTCTGAAAGGTCCCAAAGCAGGAGGTCAGAGAAATGAGAGCGACTTAGAAACATGCCACCGAAGTTGAAGATGTTGCCTTTCGATGTTAAAACTACGTGTGATTCGCAGTTGATTGGCAATTTCGAAGTTTACAAGAGCAAAACGTGCATGAAAGATGCCCAGAAAATAACGAGGCTCCGCCTCCCAACAAAAGCACTTCGTATTAGTCGCACAAACGATGTAGGAGTCCTTTTTAACTCGATAAAGTCTTGGCATTCCGTATTAAATAAACCTCACGCCAACTTGCCTTAAAAGGTATTAAATTTGTTTTGAAAAGCACTCCAAGGGCAGAATTTCAATCAAAGACGATTTGATTCAACATAAGGCGAGTTGGGCCTGCTATCGGAACAATTAGTTTACTGATACGAAGACACGAGCTAAGCTGACCCTGACAGAATGGTCTCATTCCGGGTTGCAAGTCAACGAATTAAGAAACAAATAACTTGCAGCTACCTCCTGGAACGTGTATGCGGTTTTACCTCGGTTAGGCAACTCTGGAAACAAGCTAAAGGAGGTTGCAACAATGCCAAACGTATAGCAACGGACGCAAGGAAATCGAGACCAATTACAGCTAGAAGGCTTGGGCTTCAAAACCTATATAAATGCTTGGAGCATATCCGACAATATTCTATTACAATAATATCATCAAACAACCTGGAAAAAGGGATCAACTCCCAAAGGGAAATAAGGCATAAACACAATGGAATTGTCTCAAAAAGGAAAACAAGAAATGAAATGAAAAACACTAGATAATATTCACCCCTGCATCCAGAATTGACAATCCAAAAAGATGTCTCTTCAATTGAGTTATGCCTGTAAATAGTGAATTACAAGAAAAATCAGAACACTTTCTACTTTAGTGTCCAAAATTTCGTGAAATCTTATTTACATTACGAAGAGAGTTCAAACATTTGTGAAAATGATTAACCACTATACAATAATGAAATGCAAGATGTGAAATTTTGACGTGAAATCACCACAGAAGTTTAAGATGTCAACCGAAGTCTTACTGTTTTGGACTGAAGATTGTAAATACTGTATTGGATCCATAAACAATATGAAAAGACAGGAAGAAGCCTTCTCTTACCTTGTTAGCAATATTATTTGAGAGCCAATCCAAACCCTCATACAGACCCTCACCAGAGGTTGCACATGTACTCTGGATGTACCTGAAAGTTCAAAGAGCACATTAGATACAATAAAGGATACAAGCCGAACAATTCAATTTAGATGAGTTTTGTTGACTAGCAGACATATCTTCTATCTATCCTATACTACTGAAGATAAAAAATTGAAACAAAAAGAAGACAACAAATTGTGAAAGCCCACCAGTGACGCTGACGCAGGGAGTTGAGCCCAAGCTTATCAGTAATCTCAGCGGCATTCATTGCATTAGGAAGATCCTGCTTGTTAGCAAATACAAGCAGCACTGCATCTCGCAGCTCATCCTGAAAACATGACCATGAAAATTTAGTTGCCTAGGTCTAAACATGGACCTCATATATGACAACACCAAGTAATTAATTACTTCATTCAACATCCTGTGCAACTCATCCCTGGCTTCAACAATACGGTCTCTGTCATTGCTGTCCACCACAAAGATAAGCCCCTGAGTGTTCTGGAAGTAATGCCTCCACAAGGGACGAATCTGAATAACAACAGAACTTCACATAAATCCATCATGCTCCAACTCACAACATTAAGAGTCGAAGACAACTCAAAGTGACAAATGGAATCGGAATGCATCTCCAAATTTCATACCTTGTCTTGACCACCAACATCCCAGACAGTGAAGCTAATGTTTTTGTATTCCACTGTCTCAACATTAAATCCTGTCGACAGCAATATTTACCAAAACGATTACAAACAAGAGAACGAAATTCAAGGTCTGTCTTTTATGGTTATTACATCTATTAACATGCACTGGGGCATCGAAACTCCTTGAACAAACCCCAACAGTTCTAAGAACAGGGATAAATGATAATCACAATTTTCTACTAATCATGTTATCTAAAAGTATAATCCATATTGGAATATGGACGAAATTAAAGCAAAGAGTTATGTTTTCAGAAGGACAATCAAATTTATCAGCAGAAAAATTACACAAGGGAAATACACAAGTTTTCTCCCTAAAGAAAAAATTCAATGAGCTTGCTTTTAAACCGAATATTGTAGAAACAAACTCCAATTAGAGCACTCACCAATGGTGGGGATGGTGGTGACGATCTCACCAAGCTTAAGCTTGTACAGGATGGTGGTCTTACCAGCAGCATCAAGACCTACCATCAGAATTCGCATCTCCTTCTTGGCAAAAAGCCGGCTGAATAGCTTCGTGAATGTCAACCCCATTTCGGTTTCTCGCTGTTGATCCCTACAGTACAACATAAATCATAAAAAAGGTAAAGATCAAAACTGTCTAAAACAAACCAATCACCCACATCACTATCTTAAAATCACAAGATCCCAATATGGCAAGGAACTAGAAGCAATCATAAAACTACCAAAGCAGTGACTCAAATCACAAGTCTAGAACTTACACAGCCACAGATCACATAGATCTGAACCTATACACAAGAAAAAGAAACCAAAAACCAAACACCATGATCACCTCATGAACAACAAAGCTCGCATGGAATTCCACGCATAAACAAATAAGCACAACAGATCTAAAGCCTTCAAAAATTTAAACTCAAACAGATCCAAACCATTAAGCCAAATGCAAAGTATAGATCAGACAGAAAAATAAATCAAAATCCCCGTTCCAGAAAGAAAAAAAAAAGGAGAAGAAAGGAACCCACCAAGATATAGCGCGAAATCAATACGAAATCATGAAACACAAAACCATGAAAGAAATAAAAATGAATGAGAATTATGGAACTCCCATAACAGGGAAACAGATCGAGACTGGAATGGGATTGAGATGAAACCTTTTGTTATGGAGAAATTTGCGCCGAGAGAGAGAAAGATGTGAGCTCGGGACCGACGAGTAATAAAGGAAATGTAGGAAGCAGCGAGACTTCTATATAAAGAGCTTTGGGAATTTTTGAATCAGATCGGAGATTAGAGATGCCTCTGCCATTATTTAATTCGTTTTCATTAATTAATTAATTAACTCTTAAGAGAAAGTTTAATAAAATGGATTAAGACTTACGCTACTTTGTCCAGTCATTTAATGCCACGTCATGAGAAAAATAAAATGCTGCGATCCCGGCTGGCTTTAACGGTTGCGTGGTAGATAGTGGAATCTACTTACAGCGTACATTAACCAATAAGATAACGCCACGTCACCTAATTATGTGCTTGTTCTTCAACAGGTATGTGTTAAAAGTTTAAAACTAGGAACAAATGTAACGTAATCACAAGACATTCTTTTATTTGATCAGGATTTTAGAATTTAAATTAAAAATAATCTGTGTGCGTCTATTACATAGTTTTTGTTATTTAACATCCATTATTCTATTTTATTACATAAGCCCTGCCAGTGTTATAAGCCCCAAGTTTATGATGTCTACGCTGTATTGTTGATACTTGCGGTTGAAATTGTCTTCTTTTTTTTATAATTCAGTAAATTTTATAAAAAATAATAAGAAGTTATGTACATAACAAGAGATTTATTAAACAGAAATCCAACACCTACCAAAAGAACAAGTCAGGACAACATCATCAATCAAGTGCACCAACACAGCTATCAACACAAAAAGACCAAACACATAATCCAAGCTCAAAATACTAAAGTCGCAATCACCAAAACTTAGGAAATGAAATGAAAGGAAGTTTTGTTGTTTATCTTGTCCTCTGTCATGAGTGTCTTCGTTTACATACATTGGAAGCTATATCATCCATAGGGAATGGTTTTCCCTTCGTTAACTCACCTTCCTTAAGGCATTGGGATTGAAAAAGTTTGTTGTGCCCATGAGCTAGTAGCTTAGTGTATTGAAAGAAATGGATTTGTCTTCCCAGCTGAACAGCCACCTGCATGACAATGTTAGTATATAAAAGATCTAACAACCTCTTGAAGGATTTTGGCTAAGAAGCTCCAGAACTTAGAAGATGATCCTAGCTCTCAAGCTCTTCATCTCCATAGCTACATCCCTGAAAGCTCTAGAGTTCCTTTCGGTCCAAATGTGATAGACCGTAGTGGATAAGAGAATAAGGAAGATGGAACTCTGCTGAGGATGTTGGTGAAACCAAGATAGGATAGAAGGAAGGTTGGAGTAGTTGGAAATGTTGATTTGGAAGTGGGTAAGACAATGAGTCCAAACAAATTTGGAGAAATGGCAATGAAAAAATAGATATTCATTTGATTCCATGTTCGAAATACAAAGAGGACAATAGTTAGGGGTATATAGAAAGTTAAGTTTATTCCTTGTTGAAAGTTTTTTGAAGACGGCTGGCCAAAAAATGAAAGAATATCTTGGGCTGTTATGTTTAAACCAAACCAAAGAGTACCAAGATACTTGTTGGGAAGATGATTTTAAGAAGTTATAGGCTGAAACATTGGTGTAAATTTTTGAAGAACTGGGCAGCCATTTCAAGTGATTCGGAGAATTATTGGTTGGTATAAAATAGATTCAAAGTCTTTAATAAGCTTTATAGAAAATACCTGCCACTGCCGAAAATGTCTTTTCATTTACTGATATTTTTTATTTCTGAAATTTTGAGCACAATATTATTATTACGCTTACTAATTATATTTATCTTGAAATGCAAGTAAATATTTATGCATTTTTTCACATATTTAAAATATTATGAATTTTGACAGCCATAAAATCAAAATTGCTACACATACAAAACTCGGCTTGACTGATATTATATGACATACCAACTTAGGTTGACTGATTCCAAACCAAAACTTATTTAATTATTAATGCTAATATAATTATATTTTTAATGAAATTTAATATTTATTTATAAATTTTAATTTTATTTCAAATTTATATATTTTAAAGATTTGAATTTAATTTTATTTATTTTGTAATTAAAATATTTACAATATATAAATTTGTATTAATAATTAATATATTAAATAAATAAATAATATATTATTGATAAAAGGCAAATGTTAAGCTCGTTGCATAGGACTCCTTGCTTTGATAATAAATTATATTTAATTGATAATAAATTATATTATGAAAAAACAAAAATTACTTTCTATAATTTTC
The DNA here is from genome assembly GCA_026546855.1 of Erythroxylum incrassatum. NCBI lineage: Eukaryota > Viridiplantae > Streptophyta > Magnoliopsida > Malpighiales > Erythroxylaceae > Erythroxylum > Erythroxylum incrassatum. The sequence continues at coordinate 10,129,245 of JANVCL010000003.1, read as the reverse complement.
ATAAAATTTAAACGAAAAAATCAAAACAAAAAATTTAAATAAATAAATTTTTTACTAAATTTAAAAACAAAAACTAAAAATATAAATAAAAACATACACATCAAATATGTTTTAGATTAGCAGCAGAATTGTAATTTTGCAATTTTTTATGGGCAAGTAAACAACATTTGTCAGGCCAAATTTCTTATGAATCCTAAGGCAGCTCTTGAGTCGAGACGCACCCAGCTGAGATCATTTCAAGCCTAGACTAGACATCGGAGCTGAATCTGAATACCAACAAAGTGTTGTTTCAGTTGGATTAGAGTTCGCAGTTAAATAAAATTGAAAGAATAATAATAAAGACACAAATTTTTTGTGAAAAAGAATAATAATAAATATACAAATTTTTCGTGAAAAATCTTCAAATTAGGGTAAAAATTACAGATAAAAATAAAAAATTTTATTACTGAGAAAACTAGAGAATTATAAGAAAAAATTAGACTAAAAAGCACACAGAATATTTTTTAGTCTCTCTTTTTCTCTTTTTTTCCTCTCACTTCACTCTCTCTACTTGTTATGTTCGTCTTGCTTCTTCTCCTGCCTATTTATAGGCAAGAGATATGGGAGATAGCCAGCTATCTCCTCTTTCATTAGTCAACTTTGGAGGCTTCAACATTAGTAGGCATCATTTTCGGTGCCTACCATTGTTGACAATTCTCTCACTTGATGATTTGATTGATAATTAATCATATCTTCACACCATTTTTTCCCTTGTTGCTTACATCTCTGTTAGGCCACACGAAAATTGACACCACATAAACTTGTCACCACTGATTGCTTTTGTCATAAAAAATGTGTTAGGAATCTATTGATTCAAAAATCACTTTATTTAAAGGTCGGATAACAAAGTTATGACTGAAAGAATCAATCAAGATTTTGTTCTCAATCAAATTGAACCTGTTTCGGGACAACAGCCATAACTTTTTCTAGAGATAACGAATTAAGGTGTTCTTGGGATGGTTTGAAAGATAACTTCAAGATCTACAACTTTCAAGAAAACCTTGAAGACAAATTCTACCGTCTAGACTGTCAAATTTGAACCAGAAGATGCTCTGGTCAACGTAAGACGAAGCAGAAAGTCAACCAAAATTTCAACGTTATCTTTTCAAGACCGAGAGACGACTCTAGCTACTCAGAGGCTCTACCAGCCGCGTGGATTGCGATTGGCAAGAGAAGTCATGGCTTAAAGATTGGTCAGCTAGAATTTTTGGACAGATTAGTTAGACTTTGAATATTTTCCTCTTTCATATAGTACTTTTGTACTAGGTCTTGATGTTGTACGTATAGAAAATATTGAAAGACACAATATACACATTCGGGTTCTATGAAATAAAATGAGAAAAAAGTTAGTTTTAAAACATTGTGGCGTTTCTTATGATGCTTTATAAGTGAATTATTATATCATGCCATGTGAAGTGAATGTAGTGATCAATCATAATTCGCCTTTATCGTAGGATATATACCGAAATGACCTCTAGGCGTCTTGGTGCATATCCTGCGATAAGGGGTCGCTACATTTAAGTGGTATCAGAGCCAGGTTTCGATCCTGGGACTTGTGGGTTATGTGCCTACCAATATTGAAGCCTCCAAAGTTGACTAATGAAAGATGACAACTAGCTATTTAACCAGCTTTCTCCAATATCTATAAATAGGCAGGAGATGAAGCAAGAAGAACACAACAAGCAAAGAAAAAGAGAGAGTGAGGTGAGAGAAAAGAGAGACCAAAAGATATTGTGTTTTTTAGTCTGATTTTTCCTTGTAATTCTCTAGTTTTTCTCAGTAGTAAAAGTCTTCTATCATTACCTATAGTTTTTACCCTAATTTGAGAGTTTTCCACGTATAATCTGTGTTTATTATTATTCTCTCAGTCCTATTTAGCTGTGAACCTACTCTAATCCAGTTGATTTTCACAACAAATGGTATCAAAGCGAGGTAAAAAAATTACGACAAATTTTGTGGCATAATCCGTTCGGAGTTTCGGTGAGCACAGTGAAAGTTAGTGAATAGTAACCCCAAGGTGACAACTATTCATTCATTTATTTTTACATTAAACTGTGCAGTTAATGTAATTCAAGTATACAGTACTATTCACGTGTACGGTACTATTCACATATACAGATACAATTCATACATACAAGCACTATTCATATATACGGATACTATTCATACGCACGAATACTATTCACTTGAAATAATGGGAGCTAAATTCTGTTAATGATAGAAGCAATAACAGCAAAATTTTATATTGAAAAATTCAATGGGAGTGATTTATCATTGTCGAAGTTGAAGATAAAGGCAATCTTGAGGAAAGATCATTGTTTGGCGACCATTAGTGAACGGTTAACTGGAGTCACAGATGAAAAATGGAACGAGATGGATGGGAATGTTGTAGCTAATCTTCACCTAGCTTTAGCTGATAGAGTATTATCCAGCATAGAGGAAAAGAAGACTGCGAAGAAAATATGGAATCACTTCACAAAAAAAAATTAAAGAGGAAACTATACACTTTACGCGTGGCGGAATCCACTTCGGTGACGGAGCACTTAAATACTTTAAATACTATATTTTCCCAACTCACATCATTGGGGTATGCAATAGAGATAAGTGAATGTGCGAAATTTCTTCTCAAAAGTCTACCAGATTCGTATGATCAACTCATCATCAATTTAACAAACAATACAAACACTCCAATCTTCGACAATATTGCAGCTGTTATTCTGAAAGAAGAGAGTCGGCGCATAAGTAAGGAAGACAAGCTGGCAACTTCGCAACAAGCGGAGGCCTTGACTGTGATGAGAGAAAGATCAATGGAACGTGGCTCAAGTGGGAGTCATAGTCATGATAGATCAAAATCCAGGAGAAAAAAAAATTTCAAGTGCCACAATTGTAGTAAGAAAGGGCACCTGAAGAAGGATTGTTAGAATCTGAATAAGAAAGATTCTATTCCTTAAGGAAATGCAGCAAATACTTTAGATGATGGAGGTGCAATGGTCTATGAAGTAGCAACGACTATTGAAGGTAAGAGAAGATTTGTTGATGTATGGCCTCTCGATTCAGTAGCTACTTTTCATATGATCTCTCGAAGAG
>JANVCL010000003.1:10103593-10126019 GCA_026546855.1 Erythroxylum incrassatum | reverse complement strand
AGACGACATGATTGTAGCAAGCTCTGATAATGATCGTATCAAAGAATTGAAGGCACAATTGGCTAGGGAATTTGAAATGAAAGACTTAGGACCAACAAACAAGATTCTAGAGATGCAAATTCACCGAGACAGAAATAATAGGAAGATTTGACTTTCTCAGAAGAATTATTTGCAGAAGATCTTGTGACGATTCAACATGCAAGATTGTAAGTCAATTTATAACCCTCTTATTAATTTCAAGTTATCCTCAACTTTGAGTCTTAGTAATCATGAAGATGTCTCGAGTATCGTATGCATCAACAGTGAGGAGCTTAATATTCGCTATGATTTGTACAAGATCAGACATTGCACATACAGTGGAAGTAGTTAGTAGATACATGACAAATCCTGATCGAGAGCATTGGAATACTATTAAGAGGATTCTTAGATATGTTGCATTATATTATGGAGGATCAAATTTTACTGTCAAAGGATATGTTGATACTGATTATGCATGTAATTTTGATAAAAGTAAATTCACTAAAGGATATGTGTTTATACTAGCGAAAGGAGCTGTGAGCTGGGTTTCAAAACTGCAATCAGTTGTGGTTACGTCAACAACAGAAGCAGAATATGTAACAGCTACATAAGCTAGTAAAGAAGCAGTGTGGTTGAAGATGTTGGAAGAACTTGGACATAAACAAGAGAATATTACTCTGTATTGTGACAGTCAGAATGCTTTGCATCTTGCAAAGAATCCAGCATTTCATTCAAAGACAAAACACATCCGAGTTCAGTATCACTTCGCTCGTGAGAAAGCGGAAGAAGGAATGGTGGACATGCAGAAAATTCATACAATGGATAACCTGACAGATTTTATGACAAAAGCAATCAATGGTGACAAGTTTATGTGGTTTCGATCCTCGTGTGGCCTGACAGAGATGTAAACAACATGAAGCGACAAGGTAAAAAGAATGGTGTTAAGATATGATTGATTATCAATCAAATCTTCAAGTGAGAAAATTGTCAACTATGGTAGGCATGGTAGGCACCAAAAACGGTTCCTAACAATGTTGAAGCCTCCAAAGTTGACTAATGAAAGAGGATAATTGGCTATTTAGCCAGCTATCTCCCATATCTCTTGCCTATAAATAGATAGGAGATGAAGCAAGAACACAAGCAAAGAAAAAGAGAAAGTGAGGTGAGAAAGAAAAAAGAGAAAACGAGAAACCAAAAAATATTATGTATTTTTTAGTCTAGTTTTTCCTTATAATTTTCCAGTTTTTCTCAGTAGTAAAAGTCTTCTATTCTTGCCAGTGATTTTTACCCTAATTTAGAAAATTTTCATGTAAAATCTGTGTGTTCATTACTATTCTCTCAGTCCTATTTAGCTACAAACCTGCTCTAATTTGGTTGATTTTCACAACACAAAGTTAGTGTGCTTCTAACAATTTACTAGTTATCTGTTATGAGATTACTATGTCAATTTGTCGACATTTACATTCACGAGACTAAAAGGGGTATTTACATTATTCACAGGCTTCAGTTTCTTCCTCCCTTCAACTGGAAACTTTACTCGCTCTAAAAGATTCAACAATGGCTTCTGATCTGCAACTAGAGAAGAGGATACAAGTAGTATTAGTAAAAAATAAACATTCAGAGATTCATTTGGAAGTGTGAGATAGCCGACAATAGAATTTTGGGCATAGCATGTAAGACAACCACCATCCAACTGTGCCCCAAAACATCTCCGGGAATACCGTGACTAAAAAGATCAAAAAGGCGACAGAAGAAATGAGAAGCAGCAGACATGTGCACGTTGCCAAGCACAGAAAGATAAGGAAAGGTTACCAATCTATTTCAATTGCCTCAGCAGAGGCAACAGGAGAAATTGACCAGAACCACCACTCAAACATGACTATTCCGGATCATTTTGACTTCGGTAGAAAATTGACAGAACAATGTTAAACAAAATAATCAAAAGTTCATTTACCCTGACATAGAGCAACACGTTCAAGAACCAAACAATTGAACTCCTTTGCCGTTACCTGCATCAATAAAAGGGAATGAACACTAAGAGCTGCAATTTTAGGCCTGTGAAGTCACCCTGCGTCTGCAATGGCCATAAGCAATAAAGTAGCTAACAAATGTCCTGTTTTCAAGGAAAAGATAACACAAAGTAACAGAATAACAACATTTAGAAATTCAGCGTTGCACAGGGGTTAAGAAACTAAATCACCTGGCAATTTACAGAGGCATAGAAAACACCTAATTATCTCAGCGAATTAGCGCCAATATTGAGCCCAGCGATGAATGGTCTCAACCATTTGAGGGAACAATGCACTCACACTCTCATTAATAAGATCCTGGAAAAAGTGTATGCTCGCCTCATCATCCAAGTCCAGCCTAAACTTCTCTTGAAGCTGTTAGCATGAAAGGTTTTCAATCACAAGACAAAATAAAGCAAACCTTCTATTATTAGAATACAAACATAGAAGAATTTACCTTGAGAATTCCTTTTTCAGGATCAGAAGCTATATCAGGGATGTTTGAACCCGCCATCAGGTGGAAAAGATTTAAAATCAAGTTACTGGACTTTCGGAGAATGTTATATGCCTCACAACAATAGGATTTGAACCTGGTATAATATTGACTGCAGGATGGGAAAAAGTAATTTAAGGATTGCACCATTACAAATTAAGGTCCTTAAGCTTCCTCAATCATTTTCATGAGTAATGAAGAAGAAGAGAATCACCTTTCAGCACCACCCATGGCCTCAACCATTTCTTTGCAAAGCTTCATTGGAGGTGGGAACGGTTTGGGATCTCGGCCAAGAATAAATCCAAAATCAACATGGAAAAGACGACCATCATCCCGAAGTAACAGGTTGTCAAGGTGCCTGCAGTTAATTTTGACATAATAAGAAACAATTTTGGAATCAAATGTTCAAGTCTTCAATGCAGAGCAAAAGATATCACTTTAAGAAGCTTCCGAATACTGCCAACAAAGAGAACCACATTATTGAGTAAATGCAATTTAAAAATCTGTACATCATAGGTACCCCCCAGCAAATGTGATTGTTGATTGTGCAGTCAACTTCAATGAAAGTTTACTCAATCTGACAAGATACCCTCGTGCCACCATCACAATATAATAAAAAATTTATTCCATTCATTCCTAAATTCTGCTTCATGCATAACTAATAAAGAACTCAGGCACCAAAACTCATCAACAGATGCTTTTTGAAATGGCTATACATTTTAAGAAACAAGCATGCTGCCTCCCCTTACTTTCTCTTTATGAACCTTCAATATGAAGAGAAATGATCAATATGGAGATTCACTTATGAAGATACATCTCTGAACTAAGTAGACTACTACCCAATAATTACCTGTCCCCAATGCCCAGTATATACGTTATGACAGAATAGCCAGCACAACTCTTTATAAACGTTTCGAGACATGTAGCTGTTATCCCAAATGGGCCATGTTCATCAGGGTGAAACTTCTGTAGATAACTTGTAATGCTACGATGCTCAGAGAGAATCTGGATTTCAAGACAACCACCTTAGAAACCCACGGTAACATTCTATATACCAGAAATCTATTTTTGCTAAGATGCCTTAATAATGATAAATTTGAAAAGTACAAAGCACTTGGAAAAAGAATATTCCAATTAAATAAATCACTGACAAAAACAAAAACTACCTGAGCCAAAGATCGCGATGGTATGAATTCAAGCATGCCTTCATCTTGTCCAGTAGCAAGCACCTTGTATGGAGTTAAGTGCAGATCCAGATTTTCCAGCTTAAGTAGTCGATCCATTAGAGATACCATTTGAACAACCTAACAAGATAATCAACTTCTTCTAACATCCCTCTCAGCAATGTACCAATTCTACGGCTGAAGTTAACCATTGTGTGTGTGTGTGTGTGAGGGAGAGAGAGAGATGCAAAAGTTAAGCATTTACCAGTTGGTCTTGGCGAATATCATCACCCTTCTTAAATATGATCTTGCAAGTCCCACCACTTTGTGTTCTAAAAGTCAGACGCAAGGGATGTAGCGCACTTTTGAAAATTGATGACTCTGAAGGCACAATACCAGTGATGAGGACATCTGGCGTCAAAGGTGATCTTATTGGCTGGAAACATAGTGGGTAACTCGTTAAATGCAAAACAAAAACTTCTGCAATCATTTATTTTCCATCATAAAGTAAAAACTCTTAATAGGAGTCCCACAAAGCTTAACTCTACCTCTTCAAAATAGGTCAGTTCACTAAGAAGACCAGAAAGAAGTTGCCTAAGCTTTTCAATCTTCTTTTGAGTATTGCCTCGAACATTTCTTACATCTCTCATTATCGAACACAACTGGGCCGTCAACTCGGTCTGACGCACCAAACTCTGCCATGACTTATAGCCATCGTCTTCCCGATCTGGACCAGCTGCCAACTGTCAAAGTGAACATATTTAATATTGAAGTACGTAAGCAAATATATTTACAAAATTAAATCTAAGCGATCGGCAAAACTACAATAGTAATGATTTGAAAACTTAATATGCTTGTTCTGAAAACCAAGAAATTAGGTTTCTAATTAATCTGTTTGTTCTCCATTCAAGATTTTCTTCTGGGTACATGATAATCGTAATAAATTAATAAGAAAAATATACATATCAAGTGTCAAATGCAGTGCATTTAAGCCTGGATTATTTGAGAATGCAATGTACATCTAAAAGTAAGAAAATAGTCCCCACCAACATGATAGTAAACTACACATCATACTTATACCAATCTAGGTCGATGACTGCAAAAAGATTATTTCCAAAGCCTCACAGTAAAATCTGACTTCCTCAGTTTTTAACTGATCCCTATAATACTTTTAATGTTACCAGCACATAAACCTCTTGTTCAATTGTGACTATATCATGATCATACTTATCTTTTACTCCAGAGGAATATGCATCATCACAATTCAAACTTTTAACACCCAATAGTTTATTGTTTCCATATATTGTGATCTATAATATGTACGTTATCTGAAAAGGAACAAGTAGCAATGGTGACTTTTTGTAGCAAGGAATGTCTGAAGCATATAGATTCCCATCTGAAAAGAATTCCCATAAGTTGCAGGTTTTATAGAGCATAAGGAGATGACATTCTCATCAGTGATCAGAAAAGTGAATCACACCTTCATCATACTCTCTTCAAGGATCTCGTAGGTACAATAAAAACGTTTGGCATAAGCAGGATCATAAAGTTCCACTGTCACATACCAACGTAGGAAGCTAGCCAACTCAATATTCTTTAAGGCTGCCAAACATAAGCAACAGACTCAGTGCAGTAAACAAACTAAGCTCATAATGCCATGCATATGCATATCATGCACAGATGCAAAGGACACCACATACATCGTTGAACAAGGAATTGAGAAAGCCGAGATTTATCTGAACGTTCAAAACGAAGAGCCTGAACCAATTGAAGTAGATAACACTCAAGCTCTTCATCATCTGCTCTTTCAAGAACACTAACAGCATATGCGCGAACCTGTCCAAATGAGAAATTATTAAGTCTATAGTCATTTCCACAGCATCTGTGCCTTTTTCCATTACAATTTCTCATCCGATATTAAGGATGACTTGGGCCTTCACATCCGCATATGATACCTTTACATTCAATTCATTCCAGTTTTTACAAATGAACGGGTGCATAAAATGTCCAGAGGCCATAATCTGTTTTTTATCGTACAGAACCAGCTCATAACATAAACTTGAAGACTAAACAACAGCTAATAAACAGAAAACTGAGACTGCAACAAATATTAATATACATACCTCTTCACTTTCAAAAAGAGGTGATAGAAGCTCCAATGCATCAGAAACATCAATCATTTCCCACTTATTCATCAATTCTAATGCCTGTCTTGCTTCCTGCAGATTCATCAGCACAACGATCTTTAAAGATGATTTATATGTTGTTCCATACAAACATACAGATGACAGACCAGTAGAGAACATAAGAATGAAAACGGCATGAGCAAAAGACATTTCCACATGATTAAGGTCCAATGATGCTGATACAATCAAGCAGAACTTATAAGATTAGCTACTAATTCACCAATTATTAGCACAAAACTTTCTAAAGCAGGACTATTGGAATTTTATGGAGATTCAAAACTTCATGCACATATTTGTAAGAATCTAAGATAAAAGCAGGATGCCAATTAGTTGGTCCAGACATTAACTACAGAGGATAAAATGACAATACCTACTGACCTGAACATCACTCCATTCAACACATCTTAGAAACTTTGTGAGAGCCCTCTTTTCGGACATCAGTGAGAATCGAAATTTCCACAGAAGCTGTCTCTCATCTCCACTCAAAGTCCTTGTTGGTGGGTATTTTAGAATTCTCTGTATCGACCTTACAAACAAGAAGCACACAAGATGACACACTGACAGTTCATGTAAATAAAACTCTTAACAAGCAAGCAGAAGCAATGTTGAAAAGGATAAGATTAATCCTCTATAATGTAACTGTCAGAGAAGATAGATCCAGCAAGAATATTGCATACAAGAACATCTTTTGAACAATTTCAATTGTCTTATCTAAATTCTGCATTCAAAACTTGTAGGCATATGGATAAGAGATTCGATGAAAGTCAATGTAATGACCAGGAGAGAACTTAAACAGATTTAAAAAATAAATTAAGTGCACATTCAATCAGGAGAATTTTGCACTTACTTTCGCTCATTATTGCTTGGCTTCAGATCTCTGTCAATAATACCACGTGTTAAACTCCGGGCCAGCTTTAGTTGCTTGTGCTCTGAAGGATTTATCTTTCCAACTTCTGGGTCCCACACAATAACAAGTTCATTTGTTGAAGCTATTGGGGATGGTAACAAGAAATTTGCACCTGACTCCTTCAAATTATGTAAAAATAACAACCATGTAAATTATTTTGAGTCCCACACAATAACCAGTTCACTTTTCAAATCTGTTGGGGATGGTAAGAACTTTGCACCTGACTCCTTCAAATTACATAAAAATGATAACCATGTAAATTAGTTTGATATTAAAAAAAAGTAGAATAACCATGATTCTTAAGGATTCAGCACAAAATGTAAAGAGTGAGGTGGTTAAGGAGGTCCTATGGTTCATATATTACCAAACCAAGGAGAACAGAAAGGTAAATAAAGAGACTACACTGATGATTTAAAATTGATCATTTCAGAAGCTTCAAAAAGTTGTGGAAAAACAGCAACTACAAATGAAAGTTTAGTTAGAAAGTTATCTGATGAATGAAGTATTGGACTACCTGAAAAACAACTCGATGTTCAAAGCTGCAAAAATCAACAACCAAGTACAAATGAGAACTTCCGTTTTTACTACTTTCACATTCCTTAATTTTCTCAATAGCTTTGAATGAGAGCCGATCAAGCCAATCAATACATTGAATCTGCCCCCTCTCATACTTGTTTACAAGCTTTTCCAGTCGTTCCAACTCCCCTCGCTCATGCCTGGGGACCTAAATTCACAATGTGCAGCTAAGAGATAATAGAAAAAGCTACACAGATGTACATTCCACACAAAAGAATATTTGAAGACCTTTCCAGGAGTGGTTGTTGGAATTGATCCATCAGCTTCCTTCCCAGTCCAAAGCCTAAGCTTTTGCTTGCCTGTTTTCAGTTGCAACTTGTTATTGAAGAGAAGTATGGTAGCACCACCAATGAGTCCTTGATCCTTGCCACGAGAAACATCCCAAACCTAAATTTTCAAATAGATCAATAATAAGCACAGTTATAAACCTTGGTTGCACACCAATAAAATCTAGTGGACGCATGCATATTATAAATAAATTGTAATTTATTTTTCTAATTCTATATTAAAAAGTAGGACAGCGCGGAGACTGAAAAAACAGAAAATTGGAGACACGCTAACCTATAGTTTAGTATGAAACAGATGTAGCTTTAATACACTGTCGGTAGCAGCTAAACACAAAACAACACTTCTCCGGTCGTCACTTACTGTAAAGGCAAGCTGTGAATGTGCAGTTAAGTCCCTATACTTAGTAGTCAAAGTAATGAGCTCATTCCAATAGTACGATGGTCCACCTGATTCGAGCCTGAAACCAATAAACTTTATTCACTAGAAAAATGCATGCACAAAGATCAATTATATTGCATATTAATTTTTTTTAATAAATCTTTATTTCAAAGTTGGACTTGTTCATATACAAAAGAACCTACATCACAACTCGAAGTAAAGTATTAGGTTATGGGCTTATTCTTGTATATAAACTTTTTCCAATTTTCATGCTTTTAATCAATGCCAGTATTTTAACACTTAACATCACCCCCCTCACACCTAGGAATGGATATTTGGTGTGCAAAATTTGTAGGACTAGATACTTGTGCGTGCCCACAGGCTTAGCATCTACGAGCATCCACAAGACTGGACATATGTGATCAGGCCCATCATTGGACTAGGATTGACTCTAATACTATGTTAAAAAACCATTCAACCCAAAAGCTTAAATTGATAGGTGACGTCAATAAATGAACTATATTTTTATTTAACATGCTTTCCTCACATACAAGAATGGGAAAACACATTGTATCATAAATTTACCAACAAACAGAACGTAATATAAATTCATCATAAATGAGGATGACTCAATTTGAATTCAAGATCTCTTATCCACATAAGGGTCTAGTAACATGTCAAAATTGTAGTAAATCTCTATTTTAGAGTTGTTCATATAAAAAGAGAACCTATATCTCTAACTCAAAACTCAAGTCATTAGATTACGGGCTCATTCTTGCATATAAACTCTATAATTTTTAGTGAAAATTTTTAAATCAAAAGTCAGAATACAAGAAACTTGTAACAGTGTTGCCAGAATTTTAACACTAAACAAAGAATATCAAAACCTTGTTCTCACAGGAAGCCCAAATGGAGCGCCATCAATGTACAACGCACACTCAACAAATAACTCAGCACTTCCCTCATCGTTCGTAGAATCAATTCCTGAAAAAATTAGCAAAACATAAAATTGAAGAAGTAATCACCAAAACAAGCAAAAGTTCAGCGAAAAACTCAGCCAAAACCTAGAAAAAGTACGTCTAAAATGCTAAAGGATACGAACTTTAGAGATCAATGAAATTCAATGCACCAACCAACCCAATACTATACTAGTTACAGTCGAAAATCGAACTTGTCCAGACCTAAATTGGGAGATTTGGAGGAGGACAACGATCCTTCAAGCCTATCGACACGAAACGTAACTGGAAGATTGATGTCGCAAGACAAGAAGAATCGAAACTCATTGCTCGAGCTCATCTTCTTTTAGGGCATCAACAAGTCGCTCGGTGCATCACGGGCCATAAACAGCAGGTTTTGGTGGATTGGAAGCTTTTGAATAGCATTTATGAGCTGCAGATCCTTGGAGTTACCGTGTAAAGAGGTTTAGAAATTTAGAACTATAAAATTGGTGCGTGTTCTTAAGTTTGGCTTGGAAGGAAACTGGTCTTGGATAAGGAAGTGTTTTCCAAATATAATAAAAAATTATAATACTCCTATTAATTTTAATTTTTATCTCAAATTTTCAATTTTTTACATTTAATTTATTTTTTCAAATTTTCTTTTTTATAAGTACACGATATGAATTTGAATTCACTAAAAAAAAGATAAATTAATTTGATAAACTGTAAAATTAATCTCAATTTATATTTAATTAGTATTTGTTAAATTTTAATTAAATATTTTATTTTTAATTTTACAATTGAATATTCTAGTTCTGGTTGAAACTTGAATGTATCGACAATTTGTAGGTTTATTTCGTTATTTCCACCACCAGGATTCAAGCACATGCACTTTTCTTGTATTCTTGCAAACCAGGAATACATAATAGCGCAAATTCTATACAATGCCTGACCATACTACAACTACCTGTGTACTCTCACAATCATCAAACATCCTGTAAGCAAGTGAAAGACTCTCTCAACATAGGTTGTGATCTGATAAAGGGCGGTTGTTTAATGGCTTGCCAACTTGTAAACAGTCAAGCGGGGGAACTGTAGGAGTGTTGAGCTCTCCAAAGGTCTGCCAGCAAAAAGGGCTGTACAGGTGATAGCGTTCTTGCAGGGGTTTGAGTTGTATGGTGGTTAGACGAATGTCGATACATGGTAAGGCGTCACTGCAGGCGAAATGTATTGGCTTTACCGTGTATGTTCCTCTTATTCTTTCGTAGTTGATTCCTGATAAAGCCACGGCTGATGTTTGGTTTCTGCAGCTGCTTTTGTCGCAATAGTATTGATCGATCACGATAGGTAGTTGGACTTCTGAAACTTGAATGTTGGAGAACAGCACTCCTTGCACTGATCCTGATCCACCCTGCACTTTTAAAATTTTTGAGATTACGTACATGCATCTATCTGTGCTAATTGAAGAACTATAATCAAATCCCTGAGACCACAAAAAACTAATCTCCAGCAAGTCTGTTAATTAGATCATCTGAAATTGTTGAATGTTTGTGGGATTTTCAGCTAGTACGCATACCTGCCATGTCTTAATTCTAACACCTGTCATTGTGTTGTGAATGGTCACATCTCGGACAGTGATGTTTGAGACACAGGCTTTGGTATTATCCCTTCCTAGACTTCCTATGCTGATTCCATGTCCTGGCCCACAGTTCACATTATGTACGTACACATTTGTGCATCCAGTTTGTATAGAAACACAGTCATCTCCTGCAAAAATAAAAAACACTCCAGCGTAAGCATCTCTTTCCTCAGTACATGCTTGTGGTCGCCACGAACTATTTCAATGACCGGAGCTTCTTTCTTCTACAAGACTGCACTAGTGTCTAGGTTTAATTTCTTGCGATTCCTCAGTCGTATAAACCTCTTAGCACTTCCAACTACATTTATATATGTTATACTAAAAATTGTCAAGACTGCCGTGCAGGGAAGTAGAAAGGGAATGGAAGCAGAAACTACAATAGCTGATGAAGACACAAGAACACCATGTGAAATACAAACAAAAGATTGTATTCTTCTAATCCATGGGGCCCGTGTCAAATAATTAGTGGTGAACATTGAGGTAAAAAATTTACAGATAAGATTGGCATGTTTTTATCGGAACCTCTGGAATGTATCTAAACTGTTTGCCCCTTTCCATGTGCATTTACATGAGTGGACAAGCTTCGCCCACTCAGTTTGTGACCAAAGCTATCTAAATTAACAATTTCATAGAAGATATTACTTATAATTACCGCAAGCAAGATCACTGCTGTGGATCAGAACATCTTTGGAATTCTGTAGGTGGATTCCGTCTGTGTTAGGACTGTCCCCAGGAGATGAGATGCTTATATCATGTACCACCACTCCGATGCAATTGTCAAACTTGAGGTGGCACTGAGGACTGTTTTGAATTCTTATACCAGTGACTATTGGGTTGAAACTTCCATAAAAGCGTAGTGCCTGTGAAAAGAAAACACCTCAATCATGCTTTTGGACAGCATCAAGGTGAAATATGATGATAGAAATAGAGAGTTGCACGAGTGGTCCATACGGTTGGTTTGATACTTGGCATTTTCTGGCTGAGTTCACTTCTTATCTACCACCACATAGTACAGAAAGAAGAATGATCAGCTGCAGATAACAAAGAAAGTGATAACAGTGAAATGAATTACATGTTGGAGTTAATTACAGGGTGTTCTGCTACTGTGCTGTTTAGAGGGACAGCGAATGCAGTTTCATCATCCCCAGGATCACCTAAGGGTTCATCTTGCCACCATATGGAGCCGCTACCGTCAATGGTACCATTTCCCTGGATTGAGATTCCTACAAGCTTTGTGAATTCAAGCCACTGTAGAAGTCCCCTCCCCCAAGCATTGGCATTCGTTGGAGCAATAATTGTGCCATCCAGCTGGTAAAGGTTAAACTGATTAGCCTCAATTCTTCTTATAACCAGATAATTATGCAAATTTGTACAATTAATTACCTGAAACACTATATTCGGTTTGCAGTATGGACCAGAGAAAGAAACGGGTCCCACTAGGAAAACATATCCTGCTGGAACTAGCATCATTGACGCCTCAACTTTACAAGCTGCGCCCCACGCAGCTTGGAATGCCTGCATTTCCACATCACCCCAACTTTACCACTACTAGCACTAGGTAAGAATAATTATAATCACTGAATTGGTCTGAGTAAAACTGTATGCAATTATTTCTGCAATCGTGACATAACTGCCATAACGAGAATCCATTCTTTTGGACTGGTCCCCACCTAGGTGGTTCTGTTGGTCTTTTGTTTCTCTCTGATTCTGTTCGTGCCGTTTACTTTTGTTCTTCCTAAACAGTGGAGAAACATATTATATTGTTTTCCTACTCACGGGATTAAAGTGCTGGCATTCATATGCATCTTGAGTTCAACCTGGACGCCCCTTAAAATAGCTGATCAAACTGAAGAGCTATGATCTAGCAGCATAAGTGTGCTAAATAAGTTTTAGTGATTTCATGCTTTTTAAGGCAAATGAAAAGAAAAATAGTGACCTATGAACAAGATAGAGTACGCAGCTACGAACTAACTAAACATCTGCATTATGGTCTTTGTTTATGAGTTCCTAGAAAAAAAAATTTGTGGACACCTACCAAAAAGAAGAAAAGGTGGAATTCAATGTGCACGAAGGAACTTGCAATTGAAAGAAAACTCCCTTATTTGCAGACTTTTGAATCTGCTCACTTCAGTTGCAAATTCCAAACTATACACTATATGCTTCATGCATTCTACTGCCTTTTGTGTTTTCTTACTGAAACCACTTCCATGTCATTCAGCCAGTAAAAATAAGGATTGAGAGTAACCTTCGTATCATCAATCTTGCCATCTCCCTTGGCACCAAAAGCTAGTACATTAAATGTTGCAGACCCTTGTTGTGGAGGGCTTCGAGGCCTGTCTTCTTTTGGCGGCTTTGGAGATGAAGGCGGTAATGGAGCTTTCTTAGGTGAAGGCGGCAATGGAGCTTTCTTAGGTGGAGGTGGTAATGGAGGTTTTGTTTTTGACCCTTTATGATGGTTATTGTAGTGGCTGCTACGATGACTCTTGCCTTTTTTCTTGTACAGAGAGACTGAGTTAGCTCCGTTATGCCTCAAATACTTGCCTCTCCTGGCAATGCAAGTATCCAAACTTGAAGACCATACTAGAACAGTAATGAATAACATAAATGTGAAGCTCCTAAAACTAAAGCCACCCATGCTTAGCAAGTATGTGGCTGAGAGAGAGAGAGGCACAGGAGAAAACAGAAGATGGGAGGGGTGTGTGTCTAGAGGTACAAGAGAGCTTCTTGAGGCTGCCAAAAGTTTCCAATGCTTTGAGATATACATATAAAGGAAGAGCAGTACAAAGCTCTCATACACTACAGCAAACAAAAGCAAAGGTTCCTTGTTTAATTAATAATCATCTTTTCCTTTATGTGAACTTGGGTTGGGGTTCATTTAGCTCAGCAACAATCTTTCTATGCCATATGTCAATATGTTGCTGCATGTGACTCATCCCGATTGTTTATGTGAACACTTCTTGCATCAATTATTTTGAATACATGACAATGTATAAGAAGGCAAATGAATCAAAGCCAAGTTACCTACCCAATTATATGCACTATTCTTTATTTCTTAAGTGAGCCAAGTTACGTAATATAGTTCAGGAAGAAATTACAATTTGAGCATTCATCGCAAGATTTTAAACTTAAATTGTAAATTGCGGATTATTATGATGATTACAAAAGCAATCATTCCATATTATTACTAGCTTCCTTTTCCCCTTGGTATTCTTCTTCTTTAATTTTTAACACAACTTGTAAATAGGAAGACATGTAAGAGTTTTGCAAATTTTTTTCTTTCTGGCTAATTGTGATTGAAACGAGAAAGTGAATGCAGATTTAAAAAGTTTAGGCACGCTCTACATATTCCTCTTCTTTCTGCCTGTTGCCATCAAGACCGCATTCTTTTGGTATAAAACACAGCCTTTGAACTTGCTTGTCCACTTTTATCGGTCCTTCTCCATTGGGAAGGCTTAAGAGGGTTGCATAACTTCATCTAAGATCCGAAAAGAACACACGTGAGTGTGTCAAGGGCACTGATTGTAACAGCTCTTTATGGTCACATGCAAACTTCACGGGCAAGAGTTTTGTTATTTGTCTTCTTGAGGCTTGACCATGGTTATGAGACTAGAAGGTCTGCAATGGCTTCACTTTCCTTTCTGCATTTTAAGCGGTAGTCCCGAATTTCCCTAGGAGACCAGGCATTGATAAAGGGTAAAAGGTAACAGAAACTAACTGTCTAGGAAGAAACTCTAAGGCCTATCATCTCCTGACTTTAGTACTTCGACCCTATAAGAGAAGAAAACCACCGTAGCCCATGGTTTCCATGTACCAACAATCTTCTAGGTGTTCCGGGGGGTCCAGACACCACACCATAATTCTCAACGGGTATAAAAAATTTAATTACAAAATATATATTTCTCATATTCACGTGTTTGATTTCTGTACATAAACCATTTCGTGAACTCATTGCAACTTAAAAACAAAACTAAAAACATAAGACATTCAACCACTCTAGAGTTTAGCCTTCTCCAATTTGTTTAGACAACTAGAAGTGGGAATTGCAGCGAATGAGGTATGGGGTTGATCAAATAAATTCCAAAACCTACGCTTGGTTTTTGAAGGACCCCAACTTAACTTAGATTACGACAGACCACAAGAATGCCTGTTCAGGATCTGGATGTTTCTATAAGCAACTCTCTGTTCTTGCACCCTAATAATTCATGAGAGATTTAACCTTTGAGCACTGAAAAAAGCTGCAAAAGTACGTAGTTCATCCCATGGATATAATTAGAATCATGGAGCTGCAGGATGAAAGTGCTTTTTCATTCAAAACGTGAGTGTAAACATATACCACATAGAAATGGTGAGTTGAATTTGATGTTACAAACCAAGAGACTGTCTTTAAGTTTAGAGAATACCACTGACTACTCACTAGAGCGTGTACTTGGCAATAAACTAAAACTCTTGTGCTTGTCACAACAGATGATGGTCAGTCACTTAGGCTAGAGCTAAAGATCAAATCTTTACTGAAGGGCGGTAAGAGAGAGTCATGAAGAACAAATTGGAAGGATACAACAAGAGAAACGGGCATATGAAGCCAAATTTGCACCTTTCTTGCTATTAGTTATGAGCAAGAGCCATGTTAATATACACTGACTAAAACAAAATGGTGTAATAATCTTCTTAACTTCCAGAACAGTAAGCATAATGCCAATATGCCTTGGCAAGCTGTTCAGTTGGGGAAAGCAATGATAATGCTAGATGGTTTGTATTATTGTCATTAGAAGAGAAAAAACAATACTTAGAACTGCATAAACCACAGAGTAGTGTCTTTCCCTATTCTTCCACAATGTTTTGGTGGTTAGTTCGGTTAGTTCCTGTTGGTTACTGAGACTGAGAGTCAGAGCTTCGAGAATAGCGGCAAGCAGACACGTACCCTAGCTAGGTATGTCTGTGGCCACAGGTTTTAAAACAAAAACAACATTGTTGTGAACGATGCCTCTCATTGTCAGCATGTGACAAGTTTATCTGTGATCCCTTGACCTATCCTGTAGTTACTTTCCTCAGAGACTTTTCACCACACAATTCGCGAAAAGCAAGAACTCCTTTTTTCTTATCTGCCAAGGCCTGCTTTCGGACTTCAACGCCATTAATGCTTAGTTATTTCATTGGATTTACTCCTAATTCTCCATTTTGTGAACATAAACATTTTCAGTTAAATAGTATCCTTCCAGCAGTATCCTGCAAATACGTTCGTTGATAATGAGATACAAGTGTACATGTTGAGCGTCCCTCTCCACACGTACTCAATCCATTCTAGTCTCTTTGTTGTGAAACAAATTTATATCCTTTTGAGAGAGAAGAAGTATACGTAAATACAAGTGTATCGGATCAATTCCATGTCCTCTCCACTTTACCAAAGAGAGAGAACCTATGTTTTAAGTTTTGGTTTGTTAATCACAGTGACTTCCTAGAATTCTAAGTAAATAAATCGTCGACGACAGATCTAACCAAAATATTTAGAAGGAATTCCCCTAAAGTGTATTCTGTTTTAGTCAAATTGCATCTCATTGGTCTGGGTAAGACATCCCATCAATGTATGGAAATAATTTGGCTCTTGCCAGTAGAAATTCTGAAGCTGATGCGGCTCCCTGTTGGATGGTATGGACTCAAATCGTGAGTGGGACATTCTAAATCTATATACAGATACTCTGCATGAAAAATATATCGAGAAATCAGGACGACACACATGTAAATGTATAAATATTTTTTTCGTCATTTCTTGAAAATTAAGATTATTTTGATTTTATAATATAATTAATTTATAAAATAATGAATCACAAATCATTTTTTTAATCTTTCCTCGAATTAAGAGGTTATGTGAAAATTATCAAGATCAAACAAGCGCCTAGATCTCTAATAATATTTAAATAAACTAGTTAAGAAAAAAATATAATGTAAACATGGATGGATCCATATTGGGGGCACTTGCCCCACTGCCTCCAAAATTTTTTATAAATATTGTAAAAGAGATATGTCAAGAATGCTAGCTTCTATAAATTAAAATTTATAGTTTAATTGAAATATAATTCTATTGTTAATTAATTTTAAATAGAATTATAATCAATTCTAATTAAATATCAAATAGGTTCCAATAAAATTTAATGTTGATTCTTATTTATCAAATACCTTATATTTGTCTAAAATTTCTCAAACTTTACAATTAATTCTAACTTGAATAAATTAAAATTTTCAACCATTATTTAAATATAACTCACTAAGTTTTAAAATATGTGGCCAATGAATATAAATTATAATCATACATTATATTTATGATTAAATAAATTAAACTCTTTTAGTTTATCTTCAATTTTTTAATTAAATAATTTATATCCATATATCAAGTTTAACATTTATCAGTACATCATGACCACATAAATTTTAATTTAGACTACCTTTCTCTGTGTGTGTATGTGTGTGCGTGAGCGTGTGTGTGCGTGCGTGTGTGGATGGGTATGTGTAACACCGGACTCTCTGTACCCTTTTGTATTGTTCTGTAATTGGAGATACTATTGTATATTTATATATACATAGTTGTATATAAATTCAAAGATGTATTTAAATCCTTTTGGGTATATATGTCAGTTATTTATGATGTTATATGCCCTTACATGAACTTAGAATTCATCTGTATACGAAATCTTGGAGATTACTG
Source organism: Erythroxylum incrassatum (assembly GCA_026546855.1). Classification (NCBI taxonomy): domain Eukaryota; kingdom Viridiplantae; phylum Streptophyta; class Magnoliopsida; order Malpighiales; family Erythroxylaceae; genus Erythroxylum; species Erythroxylum incrassatum. Next base: position 10,108,727 of record JANVCL010000003.1, on the reverse strand, counting down.
ACATATAAGCTTCACTATAAGAAAAATGTCGTTTAGCGATGGATATTATCGATGAAAAACCTTTGGATTTTGTCGATAATAGAAATTGGCGACGGAATTAACCGACGAACAAAGATGTCGTAAAAATGACCATAGGTAAATTTATCGACGGACATTTTATCTAACCGTCGGTGCTGTGATCGTCAGTAAATTTATCTACAACCGTTTTCTTTCTGTTGGAATATTTACAGGCGGTATTAGTTATTCCGACAGTAACTTTATTACAACATTACCGATGGTAATGATTGTCCCGTCGGTGAGTATACTGATGATTTTTCTTCAGCAAATCCTAACAGTAAAATTGGCGACGAGCTGTCAATATTATTGACGGTGATTTTTTGTTTCATCAGTAAATATTATGGATTTTACTGACGGTTTGTTGTTTTCCATCGGTAAATATAATGGATTTTATCGATGTACTTGTATTTTCCATCAGTAAATATATTTAAATTTTTTTATAAAAATCTCGACATTAAATTTTACTTCATGATCTTATGGTTAATGCATAATTTCAACAGTTATAAATTATCTGTGAATAATAATTTAATTTGTTTAAACAAAAAGTTGATTGATTAGTTAATATTGTTAAAATAATCTTAATTGATAATAAAAACATTAAATTGTACATAATAAGTATTTGTAATTCAAATGAAATGACTACAAGTATGTTATTGATTTGGTGACTGCGAACACTCTGATTGTTGCGGTGAGGTGCTACTCCTCCCCTTAATTCATCCATCTCATTACGGAGTTAAGCTATATACTCCATCGACTGTTGCAACTGAGTTGTCAATGTCTACACCGTGCTTCAAAGCTTATTGACTTCATTGGTTGTCGATCGTCTACTAGATGTTGTTGTACTAGACATGGAGGCTTGCAAATAAAATGTGTTCGCAAATAAACCTAACTCGAAGATCCTTCCATGATAGTCCTTACCACCCATTACATTAAGATATGTCTGACTCACATCAACAGCTTCAGAGTGCTAAGGTTGTCGCTGAATGCTTTCTTGCATTTGGTCATATTAGGAGGTAATGTTCATATTAGTAAGTGATAATTACTAAGAATTAATATTAAAGTATAAATTTCACATACATTAAGTTCTCTACATCGGGTATTGATGAATGTCACATCGTCATGCTTCTTAGTGTGAGTGTGCAAAAAGAGCTGACGGGGTGTAAGCCTCATGCCTATAGACTTTTCCGACATATGAATAAAATGTTATAAGTCAACTAGAATTTATAAAAATATCGGTAAAATTTCCTCTATTTTTATGATATTTACCTCCTATTGAACAAAGAAATTTACTTAACAATACAGTCATATATGACACGACATTTATAACATTATTATTCTCCATAATACATATATTTTCATTCCAAAATTCACACTTCAATTTAAATTGATATACAGCAAAGTAAAAAAATCAGAATATAAATGTAAAGTGTAAATACTTACAAGTCTCTCTGCATGCTCGTGGTTAGTAATAGATCCTCCCATATGTACGGGAAGATTCTCCCCCCGGTCCTCCACGTCTGTTGGTAGAATTACACTCTGAAACATTGCCTATTGTGATGTCCAATACTACTACCAACGACTCCATATTTGTTCAGAAATATAAGGTGGTCATACACCAGCCTTGTGTATTGCACCAACAAAGTCTCGATAACGTGTACATGCTTGTCTCTCCCATACTTGATGAATAACCGGGTCAAATTCAGAATCCCAAAAAATTTCTTTCTAAAATAAAAGGAAAAATTGTTGTAAATACTTATAATGTAATAATATTTATCTAATTAATGTATACAAATCAATTAAAAAAGAAAGTAATAATTTTTTTATTGTACCTCAAACTCCTGATAGTAAAATTCCTTTGTGGCCTGAGAGATATTCTTTCATACATAACCCTTAAGATCAATCTTCTCCTTAAATTTAGATGTCATGTTTTTTGAGCACGATCCAGACGGAATCAACCTAATATAAAAACAAATAATTTTATACCATTTTTAAAATTTAAACCTATAACTTAATTATAAACATATAGTATTTCATATATTTTTACTTACAGATTATTGACAATTATGATGTAAGTTCTTCCATCAAGTCCCTCAGCTCCAAGCTGGCACCGGCCTCCTTCATCCACATCGTTTACCCCTGATATCTCTATCGCTATAGGGGTAGTGGATGATGTAGGGATGGTGGATGGTGTAGCATCAGGTACGGAAGGTGATGCCTCATCTGTAAGTGTAGTAGCTGGAGAGGGGAGGTGATTTAATAGCAGCTGCAGAGTGTGATGGTTCACCTGGACAGTAAGTACCTCGGAATCGTTGTCTGAACTTGGGTCGCATTGTATCATGTTTTCTCTTTGGTGGCATATTTCAACCTGAAATTCATATTTGATTGAATTTTCTAGAAATATAAGAATTTGAGTTCAATATTTTACACAATATATTCAAAAGGAAATAATTGATTTGTTGAATATAAAATTCAATTACAAACACAAATTAATCTCTATCATCACTTAATTGTAAATTAAAATCATCTTCCTTTTCTGAAAAATAAGAATCAAACTCAGGCTCCTTTTTAGATCTCTAGCCCTCATCGTCCTCTCCAAAGGAAATTTCAACGTATTGATTAGATGGATTGTTCAAAGGTTCATATCGTTATTTGTGACAGATGCGTTTATTTTATAAGCATCTACCTGAAATGCTTCACTTTCAATCCTCCATTATCCTTTTCCATATGATTCAAAAACACCTCTAGGTTTAACTTTGCAAACGGCCAACCAATCTTACTTATCTCGTCGTAAATTGGGAAAAGGGGCATAATACATTTGAATCACTTGTATTGCCAACACGAAAAGTTCAAATTGTCTCAATCTTCTTTGGTTGTTGATTTCAACTAGATTGTATCGGCTATGTACTTTTGTACTAATATTTGGAGTCGGATCAAACCAGTCACACTTCGTTTTACTGGCAATGCAGGGTACTGAATTTCAAGTATCTCAGTAATTTTACTATAGTAATCCATCAATTCTCCTTGTATGCAAACTCCACTGTTTATTATTGTCATGCTATGACCATGATATTCTGTATGATATTTATATCCATTAACGAAATACGCCGGATATGATTTAACAGTTCACAAAAGTCCCTTCGCAAGATCACATATGGACTTGTTCTCTATTAGATTGTCTAAGGCCTATACAAAAGAAATTGTCATATTATAGATTGCTTAAATTTCAACAATCAATGTCAAGATATGGTATATAATCAATTGCTATTCTAAAGTATAGATAAACCCTATACTCGATGGATTTATTATGGGGAATGTTATGAAGTAAGTAATGCTAGAAGTTTTGATATAGGTGGTAATGGTGATAACAATAATGAAGTAGATGATAGTGATATTAATAACAACATAGATGATAAGATTGGAGAAATGTTAGAGGATGTGAGAATTATATAAAGACTATAAATGATAATAATTTTCCTAATACATTTGGTATAATTACAAAAGATAATTTAGAGAAGTTATTGAAAGTTGATTAAGAAGAATTATATCCAGGGTTCTCTAATTTCTCACAATTATCTTTTGTTGTCAAGTTGTTGCAATTGAAGGTATATAATAGGTGGAGTAACAAATCTGTTAACATATGGATTGAGTTGTTCAATGATGCATTATCGATTAGCCACAAATTTCCCAAATATTACTGTAAAGCAAAAAAATTGTTAAGGAACCTTGGATTAGGACATATATCAATACATTCTTGTACGTATGATTGTGCTATCTTTTGGAAGGAAATTAAAAATCTTCAAGAATGTCCTATTTGTGGTACATTAAGGTGACAAGTGGATGATGGAAAAGGAAAAAAAGATAACCCATTAAATCTTGAGATACCTCCCTATAAACCATGACTATAAAGGCTTTTTATGTCAATAAAAATAGTCATAATGAGGTGGTCTAAAAAGGAATGCATTGATGATAACATATGCATCATCCAATGGACTTAAAGGCATGTAAGGACTTTGACGGGAAGTTTCCATAGATTGTAAAGGATTGTTGTTATGCTCGACTTAAGTTAGCCTTTGATGGATTTAATCCATTTGGTAATATGAGTGTTTTTTACAGCATATGGTCGTTGATTCATACAATTTACCCTATGGAAGTGTATGAAGGAGCCTTTTTGTTATTGTCTTTACTTATTTGAAGACCTACTACTCTTGGTAAGGAAATTGTTGTATATATGCAACCACTAATTGATGATTTAAAACATCTTTGGCAGGATGGATTAGAAGCCTACAATTTTGTTGAAGGTGAAAAGTGTAGACTGCATACGGTTGTTTTGTAGATTATAAATGATTTTCCACCTTGTGGAAATTTATCTAGATAAAGTACTAAAGGGTATATGGCCTTTCCTATATGTAACCATTAAACTCATTCAATGAGGCTACAAAGTAAAATAAATTATATGGTACATCGTCGTTACTTAATACATAGGCACAGATGGTGAAGAAGCAAAATGTTTATTGGAAAAGTAGAACATAGTGAAGCTCCTTTGTACTTGTCAGGTGATGATTTGCTTAATCAATTTTCACATTGGCAATAATACACCTGGCAAACACCCAAGTAATAGAAAGCAAAAAAAAAATTTCTTGATCCTAATTTTAATAAAAATATATAGGTTGCATTGTTAATGGAGTTAGTTTCACATAAAAGAGCGGGACAGTCACCTTTAAAGCCAAAATTATGTGATTGTTATTAAGGGACAATATAAGGATTGTTTTATTGACTTCTGTAGTGTTATCTATGAAATAATAGACTTGCATTATATCAAAGATACAAAGGTTCTTCTATTTAAGTGCAAATCGTTTAGTCTTGGTGACAAAGGGATTAATATAAAAGTGAGTGACAATATTGATAGCATTAATGTTAGGAAGACATGGTATGAAAATGAACCATTTGTGCTTGCAAGTCAAGTGAAGCAAGTATTCTATCTTAATAACAATGTATTGGGCAATAATTGGAAAGTTGGGCAAAAGTTTGAACACTAAAATCATTTGATTTTTGTGAAAATGAAAATGGTCCAATGGGT
>JANVCL010000003.1:10055220-10089505 GCA_026546855.1 Erythroxylum incrassatum | reverse complement strand
CAGCTTATGGCTAAAACATCGAAGCATGCTCACGCACTTACATTTTCCAGCTTTCTAACTTCTATTATTTCACATTTAATCCATCTTGTATCTAAACCATCTTTTCTATTTCTTGTCAATTTCATAAATTCCAACTTTCTTACTCATGAATAATCATCAAAAATTCTCATTAAATAACCTTGGCTTGCAAAAAGATTCGGGGTCCAACATAATCCGTCCAGTCTAGGTGCTTTATTCGGGTGCATGTCAAAGATCGCTCTCTTAAATTCCTCCATCTGGACTGGTGCCATGAGATAATCGTTGTCCACTTGATTCACCACTGAATTAATCGATCAAAACTGATGAAGCTCGTTCCTTCTGAAGCCGAATAAAGCTGGGTCAAAGAGGATAGAATCACATTGCTAAGCCCTTCGTTATCTAAAACTTTCTGACCGTGATCATCACTGAACTCCAATAGGTGATTTAATCTCTTTCTTTTTGAGGCCTGCGCATGAAAATACTTTGAATTAGCCTCCCCATATTGCAGCCAAAAAACTTTTGAACGTTGTTTCTAGTGTATCTCCTCTTGGACTAACAGTCGGTTGAGAGCAGTTCGTTGGGCTTCTAATAAAGCATACTGATGTTGTTGACATGCCACAGCCAAATCCCTCTTTAACGTATGAATCCTCTCTGAAAAATTACCCCCAGCTGCTTTTGCCAAGTGATCAGGCTATTACCGCATTTCTAAAGCTTGGTTATGAGATTCAAGTCGCTATTGTCACCCCAAAAATCTGAAACAAAATCCAAGAAGCCATCCTCCGTTAACCATTTGTTCTCAAATTTGAACCGCCGAATCCGCTTAACAGGAAAATGACGTTCAACCACCAGTTTGATAGGAGTATGATTCAAAGTAGCGCTCACCAAATTGTGTACGCTATGAAAAGGAAATATAGCCAACCATTCTTCATTAACAAACGCACGATCAAGTCTCTCCAGTGTAGGCGAATGTGAGCTTCGGCCTCTCTGCCAAGTATAACCGAACCCGAGCAAGGGGATATCAATGAGACTACATTCCGAAATGCATTGCCGAAAACCCTCCATTAGATAGCTAGGGTACTCCCCTCCTCCTAGTTTTTCGTTTGAAAACAGAAGATTATTAAAATCGCCAAAGCAAGCCCAGGGCATGCTATGGAGTCTTGAAGGGACCGAAGAAGCTCCCAGCTAGCCTGTTTTCTATTCGCTTCCGAAAATCCATAAAAACCTGTAATTCGCCATTTGGAAAAATTAGATTCATCGATACAAAGATCAATATGGTTATTAGAGGAACTTGTAATAGTAACCGGAGTATCCTGCGTCCAAAACATAGCTAAACCACCACTGCGTCCTACCCAATCAACACAGAAACAATAATCATACTTTAGCAAAATCTTTATTTCAGCAATCTTAGTAGAGTTCGCCATAGTTTCACACAAAAATAAAATTCGAGGCTTATTAACCCTAACTAGGTCCTTCAATGTTCGAACTGTCCTGTGGTTGCCTAAGCCATGACATTTCCAGGCTACATAACTCATGGTTCTCGACGGGTCTGCTGATCCAGACCCGCCGTTGGTATATGATGCGGATGTGAAGGCAGATTCAGGTCGCTCGTATACATCATCTTTACAGAGCTATTTGCGTTGTGACCTTGTCGGGGTCGCTTTTTTGTTTCCTCAACGTCCATAACAAAAGTTTCCTTCTCATGATGCCCGGGAATGTTAAGCGGGCTTTTTCCAGTTGAGCTGTCACATAAATCATAAACGTTATGGCCCAATTGTACACCATAATCAGCTACATATTTGATCATTAACTGCTTGGGGATAAAGGTGAGCTTATTGCTGATCTTGCGGGGATTATGAGTTGAAGATTGTGGTGATTTCGACTCCATGTTTTGTGCCGCATAATTAGCCCCAAAAGCCTGCCCCGGATCTCGTTTCCAAATCACCTTCGTCCTGGCCTTTCGAGCTCTTACCTCCGCCTAAATTTCCTCCGGGCATTCACGGATGATCTCCTCCTCTAGCCTGTCTAAGATTTTGTGACAATTCATTTCGCTATGACCTATGACACCACAAAGATAGTAGATAAGTGGTAGTCCCTCGTAGCTAAACGTGATCTTCATAGCATCCCCACCCTATTTACGGAGGCATTCCCATCACATAAGAGGTTCTTTCACGTTGATACGGATTCGAACCCTCATATAGTTAAGCCATGAGTTGCGTTGTTGAGAGGAATCATATTCAAGAAAAGTACCCATCAAGTTTCCAACATTTCTTGCTATCGCCTTTGTAGCAAACCCCAATGGTAATCCATGGAACTAAACCCAAATATCAGTATGCGTAAAATCGATGTCAGCTGGGTTTTCCCCGTCCTTCCATTGGTGAACAAGCAAAATGCATTTGTTGAATGACCACGGACCTCCGGCTAACATTTTCTTCAGATCCACGGGATGATAAAACTGTATGAGATAAAGGTTGTGTTCTTCCAATGGTTTGATGAACGCTCCTCTCATTGGACGTCAAAGACTCAACAGTGTCCTTTCCAAAGCTGCGGCGTTAACCATCCGTTCTCCAACCAATTTTCCCATCAAACATAGATCATAGTTTATCTCATCGCTTTGAATATCCCCCACTAGAATAACGAGCTCAATATTTTCCTTCTCTCGGAGAGAAAGATGCTGGAACTCCTGATCCATTCTACGGAAACACAAGGACAGAACAATCAGAAGAAAAGTTTCATTCAAACAAAACAACTATACACGACATCGATAAACCAACACTTGCACTCTTGAGAGAGGAGAGAGAGGCAGGACAAGAGAACTCAAGTTATTTACTATATATGCATAAAGTATTATCCATATGACCTTTGTTTGGTGATCAGCCGATTACATTAGTTATTAGCTGATTCTATCAACAGTTAGTTAACAGTGAATTATATCAACTGATTTGACCAGCTGAAAATATTAGTTGTTTATTAAAGATTTTTGGTAAAATTAGCTGACTAGTATTAGTTGTTTATGTATAAAATGACTTAAAAAATATTTTCTTTCATTATGACTGGTAGGGAAAAAGGATATAAAGTAACCATGGTTAATATATATGCATATGTATATGTTTAAGAAGTGAAAATATCAATATATATTTAAAATTTAATATACTATTATTTAAATTTTACATGTACAAAATATTATAGTGAAGAAAATGCTATTTTTACCTGTTAATATATGTTATAAATCTTGTAAAGTTAGTTTGTTATTTAAAAAATCAATCTAATTTAAATAAACTTACGTTTAACTTATTTTAAATTTAGTTTATATTTATTCAAAAAACATGTTTTTTTACGTTGATTCAAATTCGTTATAAATTTATAATTTATCTATTTAATTTTAGTGTCTAAATTTAGTGAAATTGTGGATATCTTTTCTTTATTTCATATTATTATCCACTTATTTTTATGTATATAAATAAATAAATATTGTGCTATTTTAAATATATAAGTTTTATTTTGTTACTAATAATTTTTCTATTTAAAAAATATTGTTGCTCCGGATTTCTTTAATAAAAAAAAAGCTTGTGAAGGGGAATAAAACGTGAGTTGCTAATGATTTTATGCAAAGCTCTTACATACAGACAATACTCATTAAATTCAAAAGGCACCATTGTATTTTCATTCTTAAAAGTTGGCTGTTGGATTGAAACGGTCCAACATACCAGCTTTTTCATTGTCAGCTTATTGGTTTAAATCAGCAAGTTGACCCATTAAACAGCTTAATGGGTCGGATTACATGATCCGAGAATGAGAGGTAACGGCTGCTGTAGTTGACTTTTCTCGAGTGAATGTGTTCCACATTTCCAGGGAAGAGTCAGGAAACGCCTGAGCAATCCATTGCTTTACCTGTCCGTTTGTCTTCCGAAACTAGCCAAGCCCGCCCCTCCCCTGTTATTGCTTTACCTGTCTGTCTGTCTTCCAAAGCCAACCAAACTGGTCTTCTGAAAATCAATAGTTAATGTTCTCCTGTTGCTCTTCTCTTTCACTACCGTACTCCTCTCTTTGATTGATAATAATGGATGTTTTGGTGGGACGCGATGGTTTCATAAATTGGGAGGCTGAATCGTATCCTGAGGCTAAAGACCTCATGCTTATTCCCCTCGTCGCACTCCTCTTCCCAACACTCAGGCTTTATCTTGACTCTTACGTCTTTGAGGTTTTCTATTTTTCCCCTTAACTGACTCCAATTCTTGGCACTTGGGTTTTTATGCCATCCTGAGAAAAAACACTATTTGCGCCTCCATGATTCATGCAGAAAATAGCAAGGAGATTGATGTTTGGAGAAACAGTTCACGTTGAGATGCATTCGAGGAGGAAGAAAATCAACAAATTTAAAGAATCAGCTTGGAAATGTGTTTACTTTCTATCAGCAGAACTGTTTGCTCTTACTGTCTCCTACAACGAGCCATGGTTCAGAAATACTAAGTATTTTTGGGTGGGATCAGGAGATCAAACTTGGCCTGACCTCAAAATGAAGTGAGTTCACTACTCATTAACCAAATCAAAATTTCTTGGTATCAATTTAGCTACTCACATTGTTGAACTGCCCGTGCCTCATATTCATTTATTCGTAACCATTCTATATAGCTTGCTCTCCTCCTATAATTTGCACCAATTACTTCTATATTTTCTTATTTAAATGTCTTGCTTCTTTTGGTTCAGGTTGAAGTTGAAGGCATTATACGCTTACGGTGCTGGATTCTACACATACTCCATATTTGCTCTCTTATTTTGGGAGACAAAGCGCTCGGACTTCGCTGTGTCAATGACTCACCACATGGCATCAATAACTCTAATTGTCCTTTCTTACATATTTAGGTTTGCTTCAACAAAAAAGAAATCATCCATCCATGTTTGATATTACATAAACTAGTCTTATAAGAGTTGCTAAAACTTTCTCTCTATAAAACATATCCAATTGCTAATGAAAAATTTGCTTAAGACGATGCTGACATTTGGTTCTACTTGTATGGTACGTATGGCAGATTTGGCCGCGTTGGCGCGATGGTTTTGCTGCTTCATGATGGTTGTGACCTTTTCCTAGAAACAGGGAAGATGTCTAAATACAGCGGTTATGAAGGGATTGCAAGTATTTCTTTCGTTCTCCTCATTCTCACTTTTACCATGCTTCGTATCATCTGCTTTCCACTTTTGGTACTACGGAGCACCAGGTTAGTCATCTTTTACCATGTAAGTTGGAAGTAATTAAGAGAATTCTTAATCATTCAGTTGTATATTTTCTTTACTAATTTGCTTCTTTGCTTTTTCCCTTTCCCTTACTGGACAGTTACCAAGTTCTTTTGTACTTGGACAAGGAGAAGCACGCCTTGCAAGGAACCATTTGTTATTATGTTTTTAACACACTTTTGTATTGCTTGCTGGTTCTGAATATTTATTGGTGGATCTTGATGATTAAAATGTTGATAGAACAAATTAAAGCAAGAGGCCAAGTTAGCGATGATGTACGATCAGGTAAGCATCGTATTTCTTTGTTAAAATCATTACCACATTGGCAATTACACTAGTGGTTGAAGTGAAGTACGAGTAACATGAAATAGAACAAGTAAATAAGTAGTATATTAGTTAAGAACTGATGAGCACTAAGCCAATAGAAGGCAACTATTATGCTACTGTTGCTTAAAATTAATCCTCGAAATCTTCAAACAATTAACAAATCAAAATTGTCTTTGATTTCACAGATTCTGAAGGTGAAGATGAGACTGATGAGCATAATGATTGAATGTCAAACTGCACAAACGGATGATATCTTAAACTTATTCAAAAGGGATTCAAGGGCGTGGCTGTGTAGTGAGATTATGGACTCCATATGAAAGAGTATGACATTGTTGTTCCTCATTGTTCTGCATATTCTGATTCTATTTGGTACAGATTAGACATTATATATATGGAGTTGTCTATATCATGTTCAGGCTGCTGTCATGTGTAGTAGTCGTTATAGAATCAAATGTTGAATTCATCATATCTCCCACATCGTCTTGATCAGTAAAACAACAAATAATTAAGGTGGCATGAAAACTTCCCTCAGGGCGCTAATTCTGTGACCTTCAACTAAATTTGCAAAATGGCTCCTGCAGACACACTCAAACTTCAGAAATTATGCCAAGAATGCATTTGATTCAAAGTTGTGAGTACAACATCTAATCATAGACTATAACTTGTTGGTTTGGGTTGGAAAGCTTAATGACATTTAACATTATGATGATATGACGGGGACAGCATACTTGAGACACAGAACCCTGGTAAGTAATTAGTAGAGATCAAACAATGGTGATGCTGAAATGGATACTCTTATCAATAGAATGAGATTGAGAGCCGACTAAGGTTTAAAGATAAGCCCGAAACTCATGTAACTCTTCAAATAGCTTAGGGCTTGTTTGTTTTTATTTATATTTTTCATTTTTTTTCAGATTCGTAAAAAACTCTGTTTGTTTGATTTCTTTCAGTTTTCATAATTTATGAAAACCATATTGCTCTCAAAAAAGCTTATTCTAATTTCAGTTTTTTTTTAAAAAAAAACCTTTTCTCTTAAACTTCAGTTAAGAAATAATTGTATCAAAAAGCTTGAATTGATTAAGAAGGAATCAAACTTTTGAAACTTCCCATGAACTCAGACACAAGGTCTTAAATTTCACAAGCAAAAGATATAATGGAAAATATACAGGAAGCTATTAATGTTCACCCAAGTGAAGTTCACCCAAGTGAAGAATAATGGTTGGATCATGAGAAGCAAGCTTTAGCAAACTATACGAAGGCATCAAAGATATATATTCAAGGTTTTTTTTTTTTAAATCTAAATGGATAAGCAAAATCTCAACAAAATTAATAACATACTAGACCAGGAGGTCTGATTACTTCGTAGGATCATTGAAGGAAGCCACTTATATACACTTCAAGAAATTACTAGGATTCCAGTCCAGTTCTACATCAAACATGAAGCAAATGAGATCCTCCATCTCCAATCATTTCGCTAATGATATGATCCAAATTTTGGAGTCCCCTTTCCATGAGAAGGAAATCGAGCAAGTGATCTTTGAAATGAAAGTGAAAAGTGCTACTGGACTCGATGGATTCAATGAAAAAAAATTTCCAGCAAGCTTGGCCAGAAATTAAGGAGACATTCCAATCGGGTAATTCCTTAAATCCATAAACAGATCATTCGTGTTTTCATTCCTAAATCTCAAAATCCAAATACCTTTCACCCCATCTCGTATTGCAACCTTTGTACAAAATAGTGGTTAAACTGCTTTTTAGAAAGCCTAACTCACCCCAAAAGTTAGCTCAAGAAGGAGAGGTTTGCATACTATTATAAACTCTTGAATGCCCTCATAGTTGTCCGATGTGGGATTCTTAACACACCCTCTCAGTCCAGAGCAGAACTAGACATCTGATGGACATATTGGGCAAAGGGACATAACCAGGCATCGCCCTAAACTATCGAGACAGACTGGCTCTAATACCATGTTAGAAAGTGTCTAATTCACTCCCAAAAGATAGCTCAAGAGGGAAAAGTTTGCATACTATTATAAATTTTTGAATGTTCTTATAGTTGTCCAATGTAAGATTCTTGACATTGCTAGCAAAAATAACTAAAAAAATCTATAGCTCCATTGAAAGATCCAGCTCAGGTTGCTTTCTTGGGAGGGTGTTACATTGGGGATAATATACTAAATAGCACAAGAATTATTTAGAGGTTATTCAAAAAAGAATTCACCACAAAAATTGTGCCATCAAAATTAACCTACATAAGGTGTTTGAAACCTTAAGTTGGTCCTTTATTGATTAAACCTTGGAAGCTTTCAACTTTCTATCCAAATTCAAATCTTGGATATGTCAGATGTGTTAAATAAGTCTCCTAACCATTACTAGGCTACCGGAAATTGTTATTTTTCCTTGTTTTTAGTCATTTAGTTGCTGAAGATCAGTAAGTACATTTTAGATTTGATTTTTGTTGTCCCCAAAAAGTTTTAAAAAAGCCTAAGTTATCCTACTCAAAAGTATACTAAATAGTTATAGTTGGTAACCTAAGGTCGTCTCCACTTAAATTAAGTTTTAATTTAAGTGGTAACCTAACGGAGGTGAAATTGGTCAACTTAAATTAAGCTTTAATTAAAAATAGAAATAAAAACAATGTATTCATAAATATTTTGTCTCGATTATTGAGTGAAAGCTTCTAAGGAAAATTATGAAATTAAATTGAAAAGTAGACGGAATCAATTGGGAACAAACAGAAATAGATTAATCGAAGTGAAAAAACTCTTGAGATTTGATTTCACTAATTTAATGTCCTATGCATGATTAAGGGAAAATGATTGGATTATTGTCTTACTAAAATTAATAGTTAGGTTCTAAATTGATTTGAATAATGAACTAGTCTAACTTTCGTATTTTACAAGTTACTATCCGAATTAATAATGAAAACCCAACTACCAATTACCATTTAAGTTAATATATTTCTAGTTTTTAACCTAAGTGTCCATGGTTTCTAGATCTGTATTAAACTTCATCTCTCGAATCTTCATTTAACACTAAAAAGATGCAAAGTTTGGCCATTCTATTACGTTCATTCAGTTTAGAAATCACAATAATAAATAAGTCAACATATTCGTAACCCAATCATGCATATTTAACTAAATAGCTACATTAATTCTCAAGAAAATAGATTAGCCCATCACAGATATCACCACATTCATCATCATTAAACACTTTAATCGCATGTTACCATCAACAAAAGTATTAAAGCAATATAAAATAGCGAATACCAAATGGATTATCAAAACAAACAAATAATAGTCAACTAACTAATAAGAGTATAAGTCAGTTAATAACATATAGTAAAATTAAAGAAACAAAGAAACAAATGAGAAATATAATAGGCAAACAAATCATCAGATGAAGAGTTATGGAGATCTCCGATCCTTCTCAACCTTCCAGCTTTGGCTCTCGCCTTCTGCTTCAGCTTCTTCCCCGGATACATGCTTGCTCAAGTTGAATGAGATTCAGCTCCAGCTTTCGCTTTCGACCTCTCCCAAGCTTCCACCTCTCTACTGTCTTGCTCTTCGTCCTGACTCACTATGTTTTCTTTCTCTGTTTCTCCCTTCTATTTATCTTCTTCTTCTCTATCTTTTTGCGCCTCCCCTCTATCTGAGTCTCTGTGTGTGTGAACCAACAAAACAGTGAATGAATCCTCATCAGCCGCCACCCTCTCTTCCTTTTATTAAATTCTCTTTAGGTTTAGGGTTTTGTGCCCTCACGTCATGAGCTGCCACGTATTAAGGCCATAATTAACGTTAAAACTTCTCACAGACGTGCATGGGGAGTCACGGGTGTGACTCCCTTGCACCCTCGTGCATTAACCATGCACAATGATGACATAAAATCACCATCTTGCATGGTGGTGACATAACATTTAATGCAAAGATTACGTGACTTTGGTGTTTTAATGCAAAATTAAAAAATAACCCAATTGACATTCGTGCAATACTCACACCATTTTCACTCAGTTAATCTCGCATTTGGATTAAAACACAAGGATTTGTAACAAAAATCAAGATAAGGCAATTAAAAGTAATAGAAATTAGACAAAACAATTTTATGTGTATTTTTTAGGACTTATGGTTATAAGCTCATCTATTTATATTTGCCTAGCACATGAATAAAGTAATCAAAATTTCCCCCAGACATTACAACTACTGAAGCACTATTTCTAACATTTTGGTATCAGAGCCTCACGTAGGCCTAATAATTCATAGTTGTAACTACTTAAACCCTGAGTGAGTGAGAGAGTTAAACACTAAGTTAAACTATGCTTGTCCTCAAGCATAATAAAGAGCACCAGACTATAGAAGAACAAACAATGAAAACAACAAAATTTCCAAATAATAGTCAAAGATATCAACGATCATTTCAATAAACACAATCTAAGAACTTGAAACTCATAACACTTCATGAACAAACAATTCTTCGCATATTTAGCCAAAATCAATAAGTACTTCAATTCAAAGAGCCATCAATAAGTGTGATAGACACTCACTCCACTCTCCATCCTCTCAAGCATTCAAAGGTAGTAAATATTCACTCATCGTTCATTTCATGTAAGTTATCTACATAGGCTTGCTTACTAATCCAATCTCCACCACTCATATCAAACACAAACATCAATCCAAAGGTCTTTATTTCGGTTATAATGGGGCCAAGCTAAGGGTCAGAAAAAGAAAATTTGTAGTTTAAAATCACAGAACTAATTAAGCATTCAAAGTAATTCAGAAAATGGCAAATAAAACACTCAATTCTTTCCTCTAACGTAATAAAGTTAGCACTCCTCATTTTTACATCTCTCCTCTTTTTTATTTTTTGGTCGTCTTCTCTTTCCTTTGTTTCTTTTCAATTCATTTTTTCTCTTTTCTCTTTTTTCTTTTTCTTTTCTTTCTCTTTTTTATTATTTATTTATTCATTTAAAACAAAGAAATTAAGGGAAGAAAAAATAGAGGACAGAAAATTACTATAACCATACCCATCTCTAACTCAAATGCCAACTATAAGCTATAATTCTCCCACACTTATTACCTAAACCAGATTATACCTTTTCAAATGCTCAACTTGCCCTTATGGTAGGTGTAATGAAGTGGATAAACAATTAAGGTCAAGGCTCATATTTTGGGTTTAAAGAAAGAGATGAATTAAAGCTTAAGGGGCCTCATTAAAGATGACATTATGGTGACTTTTTAAGTTAACAGGGTAAATCTTAATTGCCTTCAGCATTTCAACGTTTGCATAAGGTTATGTAATCTCAACTAGTATTCGCAAGCAAGTTCTATAGTTCCTTAATCATTAAAGAACACTCTCAACAAAGATTACTCAAAATTGGTGTTTAATAATTAAAAAAGGCTCAAATTCTTACTAACTAAAAAATGTCATTCATCTATCACAACAAGCTAATGTCCTTTTAACCAAAATCCAAGTTAATCAGTCTAAGTATACAAATATACTCATTCACTCATGTCATGCATTTCTAATCCCGATTAAGTTCATTTAATGATCATGCATCTCTAAATAATAAATGAGAAAAACAACACACAATACACAATTAATACTACCCCTTACACTTAAACATCACATTATTCCTAATGTGACACAAAAAAGGTAAAAGAGGGGTCTAGGGCAAAAGACAAAAATTAACTTGAACGAGGACAAACATTAATGACTAGAAGAAATTAAATTGCATGTAGTACGGATAATAAAAAGAATAGGGAAAGGAATACGATACGAAAGTGTGGTGGTAGCTTCATTGATGCAGTGTGAAGCATGGCAATAAGCATGGCGTCCGAAATTGAGGAGTGGAGACAACTGTGAGGAAGAAAAACAGACGAGATTGAAAAGAAGACCTGTGCACACAAAGCAAATAAATTAAGTCGAGTTTCACTAAAATAAATAACAAACAACTAAATTAAAAGACAAAACAAAAATGATATAGGTTGCCTCTCATTTAGCGCTTAATGTCTTTTAGTTAGACACCTCAAATAGTCATTTTTAAAGTGGATCGCTCAAACTGAGGGGTTATATGATTTTCTTTTGTTTGTTGATTTTTCAATTCCACTGCTCAATAGGGAAAGACCTTGATTACTTTAAATGGCCCATTCCACCTTGATTTCAACTTACCTGGAAACAAATGCAACTAAGAATTATACAACATAACTTTCATTCTAGGTATGAGGAACTTATTTACGAGACTCTAATCATGAAGGTGTTTCATTCTTTCCTTGTAAATTTTGGAATTCTCATAAGCCTCACTCCGGAGTTCATCCAATTCTAAAATTGAAGCAAATGCTCTCGTCCTCCATCATCCAGATTTAGGCTCACTATCTTAATTTCCCACGATACCTTATGTTCAACCTCAACCGGTAAATGGCAGACCTTCCTAAAAACAAGCCGATAAGGGCTCATTCCTAAGACAATTACGTAAGCTGTGCGATAAGCCCATAGTGCATCATTTAACGTTATTGACTAGTCCTTCCATGATGGGCGTATAGTCTTCTCCAAAATCCCCTTAATTTTTTGTTACTTGTTTCCACTTATCCAGAAGTTTGTGTATGGTACGAAGTCGCCACCTTGTGAGTTATGGAATATTTCTTCACGAGCTTCTCAAAAATCTTATTGCAGAAATGACTTTCTCCATCACTTATGATTGCGCGCGGAATCCCAAACCTACTAAAAATATTTTCCTTCACAAATTTAACAACAACATTAGCATCATTAGTTTGGGTGGGTATTGCTTCTACCCATTTAGACAAGTAATCAACAACAACTAGTATATATTCAAATCCACAAGATTTAGGAAATGGACCTATAAAATCAATACCACAAACATCGAATAATTTAATAGTCAATTGGTTGGTTTGGAGCATTTCATTTCTTTTACTTATATTTCCAGTTCGTTGGCATTTATCACATTTCAAGCAGAAGAAATGAGCATCCTTAAACAAGGTGGGCCAATACAATCCGCCTTGAAGAATTTTAGAAACAGTTTTCCTCCCTCCAAAATGACCTCCACAATGCAGTTCATGACAAAATGTCAAGACACTTACCTGCTCATCCTCTAGAACGCACCTCTAAATGATTTCATCCTTACAAATTCGGTAGAGGTATGGATCATCCTAAAAGTAGTACCTACTTAAATGAAGGAATCTTTTCCTTTCCTAAGAATTCATGTCAGGTCTCAAAATTCCACATGCAAGATAATTCACATAGTCAACATACCAAGGCACTTTACTCACAGCAAATAACTACTCATCAGGAAAGTTCTTAGTAATTGCATAATTCTTTTGTTGTTCAAGAGTTTCCAAGTTAGGAGCTATTCTAGACAAATGATTTGCGACAATATTATCGGTCCCTCTTTTATCTTTTATTTCCACGTCAAACTCTTGTAACAACAAAATCCATCTAGTTAACCGTGGTTTTGCATGCGTTTTGGTCAAAAGATATTTAAGAGCTGCATGATCAGAATGGATTATGATCTTTGACCCTAACAAATAAGGTCTAAAATTTTCCAATGCAAAAATCACAGCCAACAATTCTTTCTCAGTGGTTATGTAATTTAGTTGTACATTACTTAAAGTTAAGTTAGCATAATAAATCACACCAAAGATTTCTAAACTTTTTGGCCCAAAACATCTCCCACAGCAAAATCAGAAGCATCACACATAATTTCAAAAAGTAAAGACCAATTAGAAGCCACAATAATTGGTGCAGAGATCAATTTTTCTTTAAGAGCATGAAAGGCATTAAGGAATTCCTAGTTAAAATCAAAATGGACATCTTTTGCTAACAGTTGGCATAAAGGAAAACTTATCTTAGAAAAATCTTTGATAAACCTCCTATAAAATCCAGCATGTCCTAGAAAACTTCTAATACCCTTGACAGAAGTGGGTGACATAAGCTTTTCTATAACTTCAGTTTTTCCCCTTTTTGATACAACTGTTCCTTGTTTCACCGTAGAATGACTCTTTTCCCAACTTAAAGTCAAGTTGCATGCAATACATCTTTTAAGCAGACGAGTCAGCTTATTTAGGCAATCATCAAAAGAGGTACCAAAGATCGAAAAATCATCCATAAATACCTCGATAAAATCCTAGATCATGTTTGAGAAAATGAAAAACATGCACCTTTGAAATGTTTTAGGTGTATTACACAGCCCGAATGACATCCTCCTAAAGGCAAATGTCCCAAATGGACAAGTGAATGACTTCTTTGCTTAGTCCTCAGGAGCAATCAGTATCTAATAATAACTTGAAAGACTGTCAAAAAAATAATAAAACTCATGTCTAGAAAGTTTATCCAACATTTGATCACTAAAAGGGAGAGGAAAATGATCCTTTTTGGTCGCCACATTCAGTTTCCTATAATCAATACACATTCTCCATCCAGTGGTGGTCCTAGTAGGTACTAGCTCATTCTTATCATTTTGAACAATAGTAATGCCAGATTTTTTTGGAACCACATGCATTGCGCTTACCCACTCACTATCCGCAATTGGATAAGTCACTTTCTCATCAAGCAATTTCAAAACTTCCTTCTTAACTACCTCCCACATATTAAGATTGAGTCTTCTTTAGGTCTCTCTCATTGGATTAGCCCCCTCTTCTAGGATAATCCTACGCATGTGCATGGAGGGACTAATCCCCTTAATGTCACTCAAACTCCATCCTATGACTTTTTTCAATCTTTTCATCTCAATCAAAGTTCTTTCTTCTTAATCAACATCAAAAGTAGATGCAAGAATGGTCGGATATGTTTTCCCTTACCTAAAAACACATATTTTAAATTTTTAGGTAACTCTTTCAGCTCTACTTTTGGCGGGGTTGCATTATTCTCTTCATTGGAGGTTGTCTCTAAGAATTTGTCAAATTCTTCTCCCGCAACATTGTCTAACAACTAGCAATACTCATCAAACTCTTTAACTAAGTCTAACTCCCTTGTTTCTTCCTCTTGCAAGGCAAAATCAAAATCGATGGCATTAATCTGATCAATAAGAGAGCACTCCTTATAAACAACAGTAGTAAGGATAGGTTTAACATTAATGATAAAAAAATTAATGTTTCTCCTAAGACAGACATGATCAATTTCCTATTTTTTACATCAATCAAAATGTTAGTGGTGGCTATAAAAGGTATTCCAAGGAGTATGGTGTGCACTTCTCTTATTCCTTTATTTCCCCCATATCTAAAGCCACAAAGTCAACGGGTACAATCAATCCTCCAACCTTCACTAACACATCTTTTATTGTTCCTTTTGGATAACGGATTGACCTATTAGCTAATTGCAAGCACATATTTTTAGGTCTTAATTGTCCTAGATCCAATTTCACATAAATAAAATGAGGCATTAGGTTTATACTTGCTCTTAGGTCAAGCATACCCTTAACCTCCTTACCATTACCTATTGATACTTCACGATGAAACTCCCTGGATCTTTCAATTTGAGGCTAATTGCTACTGAAGGACTGTACTTGCTACTTCAAAAACTATCACCTTTTCATGTGGTGCAAACTTCTATTGTTGAGTTCCTTAAAGAATTTCACATAAGTTGGAATGTTCTTGATCACATCTAACAATGGCAGATTAATATTAACTTTAGAGATCTAAAAATTGCTCATCTTGTTTTTAGTCTTTAAGGCGGCCTGGATATGGAACTGACAATTTATAAGGATTGGTTGCCCTATGCAGTCTTGGTCCTTCATCACCTTTGGTTACATGCTCGAGTTTTTCACCTCTTTGAATGTGACTTGAAGAGTCACTCCGATTGCTCTCCTCGGTTTGCCCATTGTTTCCTTTAATGAATTTATCCTCTTCTTGATTACCTACATCAAATATGTTAAAAGGAATATGAACATGATTATCAATCACATTACCATTTTTTAGAATCGTAACAACCTTGGCTTTTTCGGGTTGACTGGGTAGCTTTCCTTTTTGATTGCCTTACAATTGAGTAACAAGTTGCCCCACTTGAGTCTCAACCCTCTTTACAGAAGCTTCCAATGAATCAAATCTATTGTTGTTCATCTCTTGATTCTGAGCAGTTGCTTGAATGAACACATTCAGGCTTTCCTCCAAAGAAGACTTTCTAGGTATGTTCTGACTTGAAGATTGCCCTTGGAACTGATTCTGCCTCTGAAAAATCTGATTTAGGTGGTTGGGGCTGCACTAGTGGGTTGCTGGACTTCCAAAAGAAATTGGGTTGGTTTCTCCAACCAGGGTTGTAGGTGTTTGAATATGGGTCATTCCGTACCTAGGATGAAAACCATTAAGTGAATTTGCTTGTTCTTCCTCAGATACAAAAGATTTAAAAGAATATGAACAAACATTAGCTCCATGACCAAAAGTTCCACATATACCACATACCTCTTGACTCGGAACATCTTGAGATTGTCTTATGGATAGCATTTTCACATGCATTGTGAGCTCTGCTAATTGCATAGCCATTTCTTGATTTGAGCTTACTTTATGAACTCCAGCTCTTCTTCCTCTCACACTCATTTGTTAAGAATTGGTCCCTAATATTTTGAAGATCTCATATGTTTCTTTTGCATTCTTCTCTCCCACAGCTCCTCCTACTGCATTTTCCACCATATACTGACATTGTTGTGTCAACCTATCATAAAATAACTAGTTCTACATGTAGAGTAGAAAATGATGGTGAGGACATTGAATGAGTAGGAGTTTGAAGCGTTCCCACACCTTATGGAATGGCTCTTCCTCCATCTGAGTAAAGGTAGCTATCTTTGTCCGCAACTCAGAATTCTTCTAATGGGAATAAAACTTTCCTATGAACTTGTTCTACACCTCTTCCCACGTAGTCAATGAACTGGGTGGAAGGGTCATCAACCATGCCTTGGCCCGATCCTTCAATATATATGGGAAGCACCTCATCCTGAGTTGATCTTCATTTAGGCCATCCAACGGGAATGTCTGGAGAGTGGTATACAATTTTTGAATGAAGTTTAAAAGGTATTCATTAGGAACCCCATAGAAAGATGGCATCATGTTATAGTTGATACTCTTTAACTCATAGTTTCTGTCTGCCTCTCCTAGTGAAAGTAGCAGTACCAATTACCGGTATGGCATACTCCTTCATTATTGGTTGCCTTTCATCCATCTCTTGATCTTCTGGTTTGAGTCCCTCAAGATTGCCTTCAAAGTCCTTTGGAAGTTCTCTCATCCAATGTACGTTGTCAATAAAGGGAGCAAGTTCACCTTCCTGAGAACTCATTCCTTGCATAAACCAAATAAAAATAGCAGTGAATTAATAAGAAAATTACTAAAACAACTTAATGAAATAACAAGACAAAAATGTATGCATAAATAGACAAAACAGTCAAAATCACTTTTGTAAAAACAATAAAAATTAATTCAAGTTCAAAACACTAAACACATCCCCGGCAATGGCACCAAAAACTTGTTGTGCCTAAAAAGTTCTAAAAAGTCCTATGCCATCCTACTTGCAAGTATACGAGATAGTTGTAGTTGGTAACACAGGGTTATCTCCCACGGAGGAGAAATTGGT
Source organism: Erythroxylum incrassatum (assembly GCA_026546855.1). Classification (NCBI taxonomy): domain Eukaryota; kingdom Viridiplantae; phylum Streptophyta; class Magnoliopsida; order Malpighiales; family Erythroxylaceae; genus Erythroxylum; species Erythroxylum incrassatum. The sequence goes on along the minus strand of JANVCL010000003.1, from coordinate 10,072,369 downwards.
TAACTTAAATTAGTTTGAATTAAAAATAAAAACAAAAACAATGCATTCCTAATCATGCTATCCCGATTTTTGAATGAAAGCTTTTAAGAAAAAATTACAAAATTAAATTGAAAAGTAGAAAAAAATCAATTGGGAGCAAAGACAAATAAATTAATCGAAGTGGAAAGGCACTTGAGAATTAATTTCACTAATTTAATATCCTATGCATGATTAAGGGAAAATGATTGGATTGTTGTCTTACTAAAATTAACAGTTAGGTTTTAAATTGATTCGAATAATGAACTAGTCTAACTTTCATATTCAATAAGTTACTATCCGAATTAATAATGAAAACTTGACTACCAATTACCACCTAAGTTAATATATTTCTAGTTTTTAACCTAAGTGTCCATAGTTTCTCGATCTGTATTAAACTTCATCTCTCGAATCTTCATTTAACACTAAAATGATGTAAAGTTTGGCCATTCTATTACATCCATTCAGTTCAGAAATCACAGCAATAAATTAAACAACATATCCCTAACCCAATCATGCATATTCAACTAAATAGCTACATTAATTCTCAAAAAAAGAGATCAACCTATCACAGATATCACCACACTCATCATCGTTAAACACTTTAATCGCATGTTACTATCAACAAAAGTATTAAAGCAATAATAAAATAGTGAATACCGAATGGATTATCAAAACAAACAAATAACAGTCGGCTAAACTAATAAGAGTATAAGTCAGTTAATAACATATAGTAAAATTAAAGACATAAAGCAACAAATGAGAAATATAATAGGCAAACAAATCATCGGATGAAGAGTTGTGGAGATCTCCAGTCCCTCTCAAGCTTCCAACTTTGGCTCTCGCCTTTTGCTTTAGCTTCTTCCCCAGACGAATGTTTGCTCAAGTTGAATGGGATTCAGCTCCAGCTCTCGCTTTCGACCTCTCCCAAGCTTCCACCTCTCTACTGTCTTGCTCTTCGTCCCGACTCACTCTGTTTCTCTCTTCTGTTTATATTCTTCTTCTCTATCTCTATACGCCTCCCCTCTGTTTGAGTCTTTGTGTGTGTGAACTAATGAAACAGTGAATGAATCCTCATCAGCCACCACCCTCTCTTCCTTTTATTAGACTCTCTTTAGGTTTAGAGTTGTGTGCTCTCACATCATGAGCTGACATATATTAATGCTAGAATTAATGTTAAAACTTCTCACAGGTGTGCATGGGGAGTCACGGGTGTGACATCCCCTTGCACAACCGTGTATGAGGCATCACGGGTGTGACAAAGGGTGTCACACTCGTGCCCGTGACTCCCTTGTCACCCCCGTGCATTAACCATGCACGGTGGTGATATAAAATCACCACCTTGCACGATGGTGACATAACATTAAATACAAAAACTACGTGACTTTGGTGTTTTAATGCAAAATTTACAAAATAACCCAATTAATATTCATACCATTTTCACTCAATTTATCTCACATTTGGATCAAAACATAAGGATTTGTAATAGAATCAAGATAAAGGCAATTAAAAGTAATAGAAATTAGACACAACAATTTTATTTGTATTTTTTAGGACTTATGGTTGTAAGCTCATCTATTTATATTTGCCTAGCACATGAATAAAGTAATCAAAATTTCCTTCAAACATTACAACTACTGAAGCATTATTTCTAACATTTTGGTATCAGAGCCTCACGTAGGCCTAATAATTCATAGCTGTAACTACTTAAACACTGACTGAGTGAGAGAGTTAAACACTAAGTGAGTGAGATTGATGGCAAAAGAAAATAAGTTTGTATAACCTTCGATTCCTAAGTTTGATGGACACTATGAACATTGGCCAATACTGATGGAAAAATTTCTATGTTCAAAAGAATACTAAAACCTGGTATAAAATGGAGTTCCAGTTGCATCTGATAGAAGGGAAATTAGTGAGTGGTAGTAGTGTCATATAGACAAGCAGAAGTTGAAAGACTTGAAGGCTAAGAATTATTTTTTCCAAGCTTTGGATCGATCCATTCTCAAGACGATTCTCAAGAAGGACATGTCCAAGGATATATAGGACTCTGTGAAGCAAAAGTATCAAGGTTCGACACAGGTTAAGCGAGCACAACTACAAGCTTTAAGGAAGGAGTTCGAGACACTCCATATGAAGGCTAAAGAGACGGTGAATAAGTATTTCACACAAACACTTACAATTGCAAACAAGATGAAGGCTAATGGTGAAGACAAAAGTGACACAATAGTGGTGGTAGAAAAGATCCTACATTCTATGACTTTGAAATTTAATTACGTGGTTTGCTCTAGTAAGGGGAAGCAAGACACCAACAACATGTTTATAGACTAATTACTAAGTAGTTTGCTCATGCATAAGTAAAGGAGGAGGAGCTTAAATGAGGAACAAGCCTTGAAGGCAACTCATGAGGGATCTGTGACTCGAGGCTAAGGTTGTGAAGGTTACTAGGGATGAGGTCGCAGATGTGGAGGGACAAACTTCAACAAATCCATTGTTGAGTGCTTCAACTGCCATAAATTAGGGCACTTTCATAGGGAATGTTAGAGTAAGGAAAGAAACCATATAGAAGCTTCTAAAGAGGTGTTGTTGATGGCTCAAGTTGGTGATGAACAACTCAAGAATGATGTTTGGTTCTTAGACTCCAGCTGCAACAAACACATGTGCAACAGAAAAGAATATTTTGTAGACTTTAATGAAAAATTCTGTGACAGCATGAAGCTAGGAAATAACGCAAGTTTGGTGGTAAAAGGGAAGGGAAACGTGCGACTGCAGATCAACAATCATGTTTAGGTTATAACAGAAGTATTTTATATGGTTGAATTGAAAATAATCTGATAAGTATTAGACAACGTCAAAAGAAGGGTCTAGTCGTGATTATTCAACACAATAGCTGCAAGATTTATTATCCTAAGAGATGTGTTATTATGGAATCTATGATGTCCTTCAATCGTATGTTCAAAGTAGCAGCAGTGCCTTTATTAAGGGGTGCAACCTATTTTACTACAGTAACAAAAGATATTGGCCAGCTATGGCATTGCTGCTATGGTCACTTGAGTTTCAACGGACTTAATATGCTTCAGCAAAAGGAGACGGTGTTGGGGCTGTCACAATTGATAAAAACATCAAGAGTGTGCAAGGAATGTCTGCTCGGGAAGCAAAAAAGGGATCCCTTTTCTAAAAAGAGTTCATAGAGAGCTAAACTGCCACTACAATTGATTCATTCTAATTTTTGTGGTTCGATTCAACCAATCTCCAACAACAAAAAGAGGTACTTTATCACTTTCATCAACAATTGTAGCCGAAAGACATGGGTTTATTTCCTACATGAAAAGTCCGAAGCATTCACATTCTTTAAGGAGTTAAAAGCCAAGGTTAAACATGAAGTAGATCTACAAATTAAGGGTGTCACAATCATGTACCACATCGGGCCCTTAAAAACCGCCGCATACCCAGGCTAAGGACACTCACTGTATCCTTAATCCGACAATGATAGGCTAACTAAATATCTCTTCTCTTTTTTTTGAATTTAAAAAAAAAGTTTTGGGCAGCACAACGGTTGTATTTTAAAAATCCCAAAACTCAATCAAATGCCTGCTAACAATTTTTAAACACACTTCTATATTCACATCCAAACATTTTACCACAACTTCAGGACTTTCAAGTCCACTCAAGGTAGTCTTAACAATAGTATCAAAAGTTCATACATAAAGTCTTTTATAACAACAAAACAGTCAAGAGTTAAATTTATATAACCATAAAGTATATCAACATAACCAATCTAATAAAAACAGTAAAATAGTTCATGAGTCACTATGCAACTAAAGTCCAAGATAGAAAACTACCCACGTACGGTAATACCTCGAAATGTCAAAAGACTGCACGATCCACCCAGAGCTTCAAGCCCACTAAATTAACCTACATGGTTAGAAAGCGGAGGGGGTGAGTACACTATATACTCAGTGAGTAGAAAAAACATATATTGCAAATAGAACTCGATACATACCAAGACGATATAAATAACCTATGAGGTGAACATACATCACATAGAAACATGTAGGCCTAACCTATGACTCAACGTATACTGGTTAGGAACTACATAGGCCTAGCCTATTAATCACTCATCGAGTGAACATAGTTTCCAGTTCCAGTACACATAAGCAAAAAGATATCACATGTATAAATCCAATCTTGTCAGAAAACAAATATCAGAATAAGTCAAAACAATCATGTGTGTTGTTACTAGTAGGCCAAACTAGTGTGCACACCCACCTAATCCTGGTGTTGGCTCGACTTTCATCCACGGTGAGTCCGAACTATAGTCAACAAGAGCGTCATAACCCTAGGTGATGACCTCGTATGAATCAACGTATACTGGTTAGGAACCACATAAGTCTAGCCTATTAATCACTCATCGAATGAACAGAGTTTCCAGTTCCAATACACATAAGCAGAAAGATATCACATGAATAAATCAAATCACGTCAGAAAATAATATCAGAATAAGTCAAAACAATCATGTGTGTTGTCACTAATCGGCCAAACTAGTGTGCACACCCACCGAATCCTGGTGTTGGCTCGACTCTCATCAGCGGTGAGTCTGGACTATAGTCAACAAGAGTGTCATAACCCTAGGTCATTACCTCGTTGATGTCCAAACCCTAGATGTGGAATCACCCGCAGTCTCGCGGAAAGGTGTCAATTTGGGGACTCGACTTTTACGTACCAGCTTATAGGTACAGGGGTCGCTTAATCTGATATGCCTAACACATGATTGGCCAATCGTTTCCTCATCAATCACAGAAATCATATACAAAAATTAAGTACAAAAATCAAGTAAGACATCATATCTTTATTTATTGGTCTAACCAATAAAATGAGACCATGGCATGGCTCTAAGCCAAAAGAGAACAAATACACGCATCATACATAACTCGATTATACATATGTAAATTTAAAAACATTATTTCATGCAATAAAGGTCATCTTTTGCACTCCAAATGCAAAATTGTTCAAAAATGTAATTTCAGAAAATAAAACATTGTCCTTTGTACTTTAAGTATAGGTTAGTTGAAAACAATATCATTTCTCAAAATACGTAATAAAAACATCAGTTTCAAAACAATGCGTTTATTAAATGTACAAGTATACTAGCATTCCTTTAAGATTCAGTTATACTATGCATTACATAGGTTCAAAATTCACATACAAGTCATCATGCATGTCTTAGGATGTACAGTATACTAGCATTCCTTTAAGATTCAGTTATACTATGCATTACCTAGGTTTAAAATTCACATACAAGTCATCATGCATGTTATAGGATGTTCTAATCTCATTTGAGAGATATGGTTTCCCCAACTCACCTCAAAAGAAGGTGTACACTCCCTTAACTTTAATAATCTTCGGTACGAGCTCCTTGATTCACAGCTCCTGAGCCTTTATACATTAAAAAATATACAATGTACTATTCAAACATAAATGTCATATTTATACCTCATCACATAAGTGTATAAAACACTATATCACTCTCTTTAAGTTATAGGATTCAACCATTAAACTTCTCACATGGTTATTTCCTTACTATTCACATTAGCTTTTCTTTTGCATTTTCTAAGGCATTTAATGCCTTTAATCCAATACTTACTCATTTCAAAACACGAATCCTTAAATACTAAACTAAGTTCACTTCGACATTTTATCAAACACCTAATGTGCATGACTTTCAAGTCATATTTTCAAGGCTTTATCATGGTAATTCATGCTCCTATCTTGTTATATAACAAATAATTCCAATCAACAACACATTTCACCACTCCATTCAATCCAATTCCCTTCATTTAAGCCATATTCATATTATACAATTCATCACATTCATCCATTCCTTCTTCCATCATTTCATCCAAGCCTATCCAACATACTTCTTCTTCATTTTTCATCATCAATTCACATTATACATGCATAATTAACACCATAGAATTCATTTAGACCATCAATTTCAAAAGATGATCAAAACTTCACAAACTTTCACCAAAAGGGGACATTTCGATTTTAGCTTAAAGAACCCTCTTCATGACACATTTCATTCATCTAAACCATGTTTCATGTATATTCAAGCATGGAGAACAACATATCTTAACAGTAAACTCAAAATCCTAATGTAGAGAGAGATGAGACAAAATTTACCTAAACCTTCCTTTGATCATATCTTCAAATCCTTTGAGAATTTCTTAAATCTAATGATAGATTTGAGTTCCTTGATCCCAAATTAGCTTATAACACCTTGATTTAGGTTGGAGAATCAAATCAAAGGGTAGGTTTTAGTGAATAGCCAAAATTTAGTCTTCTCCTCCTATCTTCTCCTTTCTTTTAATTAAAAACATGTTTTAAGTCTTTAGTAATGGGATGCACGACCATGAATGAAGAAGGGTCTAGAATATTGACTCTTCTTTGACCAAAATATGGTGAAATTACCTTTTTTTCCCCTTAGGTTATGTGAAATTACCATTTTACTCTCCAAACTTTTCCTAAAATTGCAATTAAGCCCAAAATTTGGGAATCACCAAAACTTTTATTTTTATTTTGGTCCTCGAAATTTTGGGAATAATAATTAAGCCCCTTAACTTTATAAAATTACATATTGGTGCACCAAGAATTGAAAAATTATGTTTAAGTTCTTTGATTTTTTACAATTGGCAAATAAGCCCTTATGTACATTAATCTTTCCAATTAAGCTTTCTAAGTGTCTAATAAGTCTATAAATCATGTCTAATCACCTATAATGAATTAGAACACATTTAACTTAACCACCATGGTCTTATCCATCTAATGGACTCAATTTTACACGCTTAGAAGCTTATATGTCAGAAATCTCCAAGATTTCACATACTGATGAACTCTATGTTCATGTAAGATCATATAACATTATAAATTACTGACATATATACCCAAAAGGATTTAAATAAATCTTTGAACTCATATACAACCATGTAGATGGCAATATATAGTAGTATCTCCAAGTACAGAACAATACAAAAGGGCTCAGAGAGTCCAACATTACAAGCTAGCGTAGGACGTCGGGCCCTAAGGATGTGGATTATGAGATCCCACATCGGTTGGAGAGGAGAATGAAGTATTCCTTATAAAGGTATGGATACCTTTTCCCCTCAGATGCGTCTTCCCTGGTGGGAAAGAGCAAAACCGTGAGGGGCTTGGCTCGAGGGGTAACCCAAAGTAGACAATATCTATGGGAGGGTGGTTTAGGTTGCTACAAATGGTATCAGAGTCGGTTCTCGACCCTATGTGCCAGCGTAGGACACTGGGCCCTAAGGGGGTGGAGAGTGTGTGATCCCACATCAGTTGGAGAGGAGAACGAAGTACGCCTTATAAGGGTATGAATACCTTTCCCCCTCAGATGCGTTTTTTTGAGTGTAGGAAAAACAAAACCGTGAGGGGTTTGGCCTTAGGGGCAACCTAAAGCGGACAATATTTGTGGGCGGGTGGTCTGGGCTATTACAAACGGTATCAGAGCCGGTACTCGAACTATTTTGCCAGCTAGGCTGGGCCCTAAAGGAGGTGGAGTGTATGAGATCCCACATTGATTAGAGAGGAGAATGAAGTATGACTTAGAAGGGTATGGATACCTCTCCCCCACAAGACGCGTTTTTCTAAGGATGGGAAAAACAAAACCATGAGGGGTTTGGTCCGAGGGACAACCCAAAACGGATAATATCTATGGGCAGGTGGTCTGGGCTGTTACAATTCAAGCCTTGAAATCAAAAAAGGAAGGCAAATTCACTAAAAAGTTTTGAAAGTTTTGTGATAAACATAAGATCAATCAATTTCTAACTGCTATAAAATTACCATAATAGAATGGTCTAGTCGAGAGAAATAACTATAAGATTTTTAATATGGCAAGGAGCATGATAAAAACTAAGAAGATGCTAAAAGAATTTTGGGTCAAATTGTTGATTGTGTTATGCACCTATTGAATCGATGTGCAACAAAATTTTTAACTAATAAGAATTTGCTTGAAGCATGGAGTTGAAAATTTTTATTTATTCATAACAAATAAATTTTCTTAATGTTTTGAAAATTAAAATTATTTTAATTTTATAGCATGGTTAATTTATAAACAGAATAAAGTATGAGTCGTAAATTGTATCTTACTATAAAAGTTTATCTTTTTTACAGCTCTTCTTCAATTTAGGTTATGTAAAAATTACCACATCACATCATTTAAATGAATGAGTTTAGAGAATTCTATAAATAGTGTAGAGATGGATATGTCAAGAGTACTATCTCTCATAGTTCTTACTCCTGTTCATAATACAACTTAAACTTTTTAATGAATGAATTGAAATATAATTTTAATATCAGTTAAACAACTAGAATTATAATAAAATATGAATTAGGTTTCAATAAAATGTAATATCTATATTGGTCCTTATTTATCAAATATTTTAAATTTGACGCCAAAACTTCTCAAACTTTACAATCAAGTCTAACGTCATTAAACTACAATTTTCTTTGTTCAACTTAAGAATGGAAAAAAATTTTAATTTGGCTCAACTGACTCAACCTGGTTTGAAGTCAACGGGCCCAGTTCTAGTTGGTCGAGCTCAAGTTTTTTTTGGACTTCAGACGGGGCTCAAACTTGAGTTATCCATTCGTGTTGGCTTAAAGCCTAAAATTTTTAAGTAAAACAATGTCATTTTTAATTTTAAAAATTAAAAAATCTAATTAGAGTTGGCCTATACCTGATTAGGCTTTGAACCGTCCAATCACAATTAGACTTAAGCTCCAGCCTAGAGCCTTAGGTTTGGTTAGGCTTCAAGCTAAGTTCAAGCTCAAACATAAAATTTTAGGTCAAGGTTAGGCTCAGGCGCCCTAACCCATTGCCAAGCCTACTTCAACTATTGTTTGTGTATAATCTATTAAGTTCTTAAATATGTTCTCAATTGATATAAATTGCAATCCTAAATTATATGTAGAATTAAATAAATTAAACTCATTTATTTTAACTTTAATTATCTAATTAAATCATTTATATTCATAGATTAAGATTGAAATTTATCAATGCACTATAACCATCTAAATGTTAGGAATATTAAAGTAATTTAAACTAAATATTAAGAATACCAAAGTAATTTTGATTTGCCTTATTATACATGATTTTTTGTATAATTCAATCATTTTGTCATACAATGCTCTAGTTAGATATATAGTACAAATTTTGGTGTCAATTTTATTTGGAAAATATTTTAAAATTTTTATTTCACGTCGTCTAATGATTTTTTAAATCAATATTAATCAAGAACAACAAAAAATTCTTCTAATAACTTTAGAGTGATAAATCATATATTAATTACTCAATTATATCCAATAGTTTATGTTGTATCCAATAATTATCAATTCAACTACCATTAGTTAGGATAAGTCCTAAATAATAGTAAAATATTGCAATCTCTATATGATGTATATAGAGACTGCTATATTTTATAATGTATGAATTTAATAGAGTTGTTTGTCTTATTTATTTAAGTCTTATCTTGATTGTTGTTTTCACTAGTCTTTAGTAAAGTGTACATATGTTTTACTTATTAAATTTTTTTATAATCACATTTTATCTTATCAACTAATATTTAAATTTTTAATTCCAAATTTATATAAACTTTAATCTGCAATATTTTGATATAAATTTCAATAATGGACAATTAAATAAAAAAGAAAACAAACATTATGCATCATATTATTTGACATATAACAGAAAATCAACATTTGAAATATCATTGTGGGAATGATATGTAAATACATAATTAGTTCTCTAAGTCTTTATAAATCTTTATTTGTTTCACCATGTTTCTCTCATGGTCTTTATGACCTTAAGGTTACCTATATTCTTTTATCATGATAAAGATTCATATGTATACTTATATATGTTAATTAATGTATATATGTGAAGAGATTATGTGTTCTCTATTATTCATTTAGAATAGGGGTCCTACATATATAAAGTACAGAGGTTATGACACATAGATTGTGACAATAGATCTAACAGATTGAGTTTGATTGCTTATACTTATCCATATCACCCTCTTGTAAGCAAAGCATCTCTGATGTGCAACTTGTCTCGAAATCCTACAAACTTTTTGATGGCCAATGGTTTACTTAAGACTTTTAATTGTTGTCCTTGACTTTTTCAAAACATAGCAGAAGTCAATTTCTATGTGTTTTGAGTAGCTATGAAAGATCAAATTGGTGGTGAGATACGTAGTCGAAATGTTGTCACACTATAAGATTAGTTATTCTTGATGTGGAATTCCAATTTCAACTAGCTAAGATTGAAGTCATTCAGACTATGTTGACACAAAAGCTATGGCGTGCTACTCTCCTTATGTGGAAGGATGACATATTTTTCTTTATTTTCTTGACTTGTAGGATATTAATTTTCCTACGAAGTATATTGCATATCTTGTCATACTTCTCGACAGATTTTTCTTTGTTTTCTTGACTTCTAAGATATTAATTTTCCTACAAGTATATTGCATATCCCATCATACTTCTCCTATCGTCTTCATCATTTGCCCAATCTAAATCATTGTAGGCTTAAATTAGCATAAATCTTGATGTTTTGAGATGAAAGGCACATATTTTAGTTTCCTAAAGGTAGCGAAGTATGCACTTAATAGCTATCCAATGTTCTTATTTTGGAGTTTGTATGAACTGGGTTGGTTTGTTAATCGCATATACAATTTCTAGGCATGTCATACCCAAATATTGTAGTCTGCCAATAATACTCTAGAATAGGTGCTGATCATAAAAGTTCATGCCTTTCTGCCCTATTAGCTTCATAGTAGTGTAGGCTAGAGTAAATATTAGCTTTATTGTAACCATATTTGCTTTTAGTAGGAGTTGTGTGGTATAATTTTCTAGGTTTAGCATCAGCCATTAGGATGTTGTTTTAACTTTAATGCTTAAGAAGTAGTATAAGGGGCTCCAAAGGTTTGCGAGAAAATTGGCTTCAAGAGTAGATATGACAACTGCGATTTGGCATTGATTACTTCCTATAATAATCATTCGGTGAGTTGGGTAGATTAAGAGAGCAATCGATTGATAAAGGATTGAGAAGAGTTGGTGGGATGGTTGCACAACCATTTTGGAAGGAGTTAATGTGTTGGTGTAGTGATTGGTCGTGTGCATGGAAAATGTTGGCATTTGCGGTTGATGATTAGTAAGAGACTTATGAACTAATGGAATTATGGTTTTTATTGGCAAAGAAATTGGTAGCAGTGGTGGATTAGTGCCAGTGATGGTTGATGATTGAAGTGGGAACACCTATTCATCAAATAAGACATAGTGTGGTGGATAATGAATTTTGTGAGTGACAAGATCATAATATTTGTATCCTTTAAATATTTTAGAACAACCCAGAAATATACAAGGAGAAAAATGAAGAGATAACTTATGAGGAGTAAATGACACAACTAAGGATAACATAAACATCTGAATACATGCAATTCATTATAATTTGAAGGTTGGAAAAAAAGTAAGTAGTATGGTGTTTTATGGTCTAAGGCTAGAGTAGATAGGCGATTTATGAGGTAAGTAGTTGCTTCAAACGCATATCTCTAAAATGATATTCGGGCATGATTAAGGAGAGTCAAACTTGTTTCAACTATGTGATGATGTTTGCGCTTCCTGCAACTAATTTGCTCGGGTGTTTTAAGGTAAGCACTTCGATGAGAGATACCGTTTTCAATAAGGTATTTGGTAAGGGCTTGATATTCACCATCCAATCACTTTGAAATTTTTTTATTGGGCATCCAAAATACTTTTCAATAATAGAACTAAATTTAATAAAACAATTGAAGATTTCAAATTTATAGTGAATAAAAAATAACCAGGAGTGCTTACTGAAATGATAAAATACATATATATATATAGTAGGAAAACCTTAAATAGATGGAATAAGGGCAGGACCCCAAAGATCAGAATACATAAGATCTAATAGACCTTTGGCTTTATTGTCTGAAATAAGAAAAGGAAGTTTATGAATCTTACTTAAACTACAAGCAGAACAAAAATGCATAGATTTGAAAGAAAAAAAAGAAAGACTGTTGGAATTTAGTGTTTGTTGGATTGTTCGATATGAGGGATGACTAAGATGAGCATGCCAAGTACCAAAATTAACATGATGTGCCTATGGAGAAGAATGTGGTATTGGTGAAAGTTGTAGAGGAAGTGAGTAAAGTCCATTCACACGTTGTCCTTGGTGCAGAATACTGTGACTGAAGATCCTTTATGACAAAATAATCAGGAAAGCTAACAGATAGTAATTTTTTCGTAGCATTTGGAACATAGAGAATATCTTAAAGTGTAAAGAATTTATTATTCAAGGAGAATAATGAAGAGCTAATATTAGAAATGGAAAGGTGGTTACCAATGGTAAGTTGGACTTGATCAGGAAAATTGAATTTGTTGTGGATGCCAAGGTTCTCCAAGTCAGTCGACATATAATGAGTTGCACCGAAATCCACAATCCATTGTTGTTGGGGAGCAAAGGGTTAAGTGATGGCATGATTTGAGGCTAGAGAAAGTTGTGTGGATGATCGATGTGTAGAAGATTCACATCAGAGTTTAGGAGAAGGACATTGATTGGAAACTTTCCTTGACCGTTAAAATTGAAATAGGTCATAGAAATAAGAGACTAACTACCAAAATTACCTTCACTCGTTGCTCATCTTCTTCCATGAGATGACTGACAATTTAAATAACAAACTCTAATAGGAGATGTAAAGGAAGATTTTCCTTTTACAACTATTGCTCTTTAGCTAAGGCCAGACCAAAAAGTTCACTATAAGAGATTGGACTCAATTGAGCATTAATTGCTTGAACAAAGGGTTAAAATGCTTGTGAAACCCTCACAAAATAGACTGAACCAATTCATTCAGGCTCATAATTACATTAAGAGAAATCATATTATCATAATAGTTTTTAGCATGTTCAAAAAAATTGAGCAACACTTTTAGTTCTATGTTGTTCAATCTTATACAGGTTAGTTTTAAGAGTCAAGATTTGAGGAAGAGATCCAGTATTGAATCTTGCACAATATTATCCCAATCGGCTTCAGCGGTGTCAATATTCACTACAACTGATTGATCTAAGGTAGCAACCAACTGCGCCAAATCAAGATTGTCATTCTTCTTCCAAGTTTTATATGTAGGTTTTGTTTTCACCAATCACTTTTAGAGGAGGAGGGTTGGATCATTGTGACCTTTAGGGTCACGATAACTAAGAAAGGGTAAAAATTGTATTTTCCACAATAGAAAAGTACAAGTCAATTTAAGGATGAAATTTTGATTAAGAGATGGAGTTATTGGAGAAGAAGAGGAGGTAACGATAGTTGTGGTGGGGAAGCAATCGATATTTGGCATGATTGTGGCTATGCAATCGATGAAGCTCTGATGCCATGAAGTGATTACGTGTTCTTTGTTATTCATTTAGTACGGGGGTGCTGCATATATAAAGACAAACTGTAATAATTTGTTATAATAGATATACACAGTTTTTGTGACAACAGATCTAATAGATTGAGTTTGTTTGCCTATACTTGTCCATATTACTATGTATACCATTTATTGGATTTGGTTTGATTACCATTTATTGGATTTGGTTTGATTTCATGTTGACTAGTCGATCTTCACAAACTCGGTGACTTTGTGACAAGCAATTTGTGTTCGGATGACTTGAGTGTTTCTGACAAGGAATGGATTGAGTAGGATTTTCTTAGCCGTCTTGTTGTTCATTTATATACATGCTCGTGCATATGAGTGTTCTTGTGAACTCCATGTATTCAGATGTGATTAATTGGAGTTCTTTCTCGTCCAGGACAATTCTTCAGCCACCATCGGATGGGGGAAACTCCATGCTCTTATAGCCTTTGAGCGCGAGACAACTTTTCAAAGTTGCATGTGTTGCAGCGAAAACGTGAAAGTTAATAATTTTTACATCAAAAAATAAAGAACAATTTAATTATAAGATGAGAATATAATCCAATATATTAAAATTTGAGAATATACGAATTCTTCTTATATATGATTTAACCACATTAATACATGCAAAACTTGGCAAATTTTTTTAATTTTTTCTGGATCATCATATTTGTTTTTTTATTTCATTGGAGCAACTATAGGAATCAAGGGAAAAAGAAGATCTGACAGAGGACTATGAATCTGCAAAAGTTCTATCACGTCATTTGCAGACAGATCTTGACAATGCTTTCACTTTTTCCCCGTAAGCAAACGAATATAATGAGAAAATAAAATGACCCACCAAAAGGCAATAAGATGAGAAAAAGATGACCCCAATTATCGCCAGCTAACGTTCTAGTCCCGCGGCATAAAATTTCTTGCTTAGCCGTGGTACAGTTTTGACGTCTGGTACTAAACCCTTCTCCTTTTTAATCACTTAAATAACGATTCAAACTTAAAATCCAACCAAGGATCTGATTCTCGATCTTTTCTTTCATATTAAATTATAAAAAGAATTTCGATAATATAACAATTCATTTAAGAACTTTCATCGTTTTACATTACTATCTTCTGTTGCGTATAAACCTTTCTTCTACCTGTATGTTGTTTTTTAATGAGCGTGAATTCCCTCTATCTCTCCCCAATCCCCATTGATTCTTTGTCGGCATTACTTTGTATTTATGTCAAGTCCAAAAGAAGGCCCGAGCAATGTCACGGACCTATTTAAGCCTTGGCTTTTGTCAATCGCCATTCTTGTTGTTTCCCGAAGGACAGGACATCATTAAACTGACTTCTTTTTTGTGTCTTTTCCCCCTAGTAACCTGCCCTGTAGTGCAAAAGAAGCTATCAAAGTTTCTTGGCCCACGTTGGCAGCACATGGCCTATTCGTACACGATGATATGCTGTTCATACAACATGTAACTTTTGTATCTACCGTCTGAATTGTACCATTCTTTATGCCTTACCCAAAATGTCAAAAATGATCTTCAGCTAATGTTTCTCTACAATATAGCAAGTTCCCTTTCTAATTTGAGCAAAGGAAAATTAAATGCTTTACTAAGAAAGATAACTTTGACTAAATACAGTCAGTACTATTTTTGATCATATCATTGTCCTTTCTCATAAAATTATAATATAATATTAATTAAAATCAGGTTTTACATGTCATTGGCAAAATAGTTGTAGATTTTTATTCTTTGAAATATTTTTGCTGCATTTGCTAAAATATTGTAGCGGAATATATCCATAAGCAATCACCCTAAAGAATCTTCAACTTGGAATATATATGACTTGATTTAGAAATAAAGAATAAAAAAACCCAAATCAGATCAATTGGCAAAACAACTTTATGCTTACTAAAGGTGGCTCGAAATATTTGATACATATCCCCGAGGCAGCAAGAACCCAATATAGACTCAGCCGAAGTGTTGTCTCAACTTCACAAATTATTGGAAGCAACTCATTTTCTGAATTTATCGCTTCATTATATTGTTCATTTTTCAAGTCAAGTCTTTGTTAAGCATGTTAATGTGCTGTATTGTCTAACCACTAGACCGCAGGTTATACATGAACTCGTGGGCTCAATCTAGCTAGCTATTGTAAGATTATTAATGTCTTATGTAATAAATGTTTTATAAAGTTTAATACCTACATGATGGGTGTGGTAGCTAAGAGGTGGTGTTTTCAATAACCACTTACAAGCGTCACCTCTTTTGGTCTTATTCTTGCTTATTAAGTTATTTATGTCGATAACCATCAAAAAAGGAAAAAATACCGATGTGAGAACAAGAGGAGAAAGAATAGAAGCACAAAAAAGAATCAAGAGAATTGAAGAGTCTGATTTTCATACCGACATCAAATGACTCAATGGATCAAGGTACGACGACTGTATATGTGAGAATCATATATGTTTAAGATCCTGAATAATTGTATAAGGAAATTTAATATGTGGTATCAGAGCATATTCTGGGTTGTGAATTGTAAGATTCTTCGTTTGACGTTATGCTCTTTTTTCAATCATGAAACTCTTCATTTTTTTCTTCTTCATGTTTGTAAAACCGCACAAGATGAGCATGTTCATGTTCATGCTTTTGACAACATTATTGTAGATAATTAATAATAATTATGTACAATATTTTGCATGCATCTACATGAAACCAGTAGGAAGGGACTGTCTTGTCAATAATGACAGACACTGTCAGTGCCGTATGTGCACCGTCTAGTTCTCTTCTCACCATCGATGGAGATGTTCCAGCATCGGTGAAGACAGTAACGGAGTTACGAATTTAAGATAGGAGAGCTCAAATAAAATATAGATTTCACAAAAATTTTTATATCAAAATTAAATAAAAAATAAAGTTTTATTAAGAATATAAAATAGTTAAAATTACAATTATCCTCGCCTACTTTTCATATATTGAAATCTTTTCATAACAAGATCATTGTCAATATTTGCAAATACACCTCTTTCAATGTATCACACTAAACAATCATTCAATAAGTCATCTCTCATTTTATTACGAAGTGAACTCTTGATAATATTCATTGCGGAGAAAACTCTTTCCACTGTGGTTGTACTAATAAAAGTAATGACAATTTGACTAACAAATAAACCAAAGGGAATACATGATGCTTTCTTGTAGCCACCATTTTCTTAGCAAGGTCTCTAATTTCACTCAATTAAGAGAAATTCTTATCCATACGTACATCAATGATAAAATTCCCAAGTTGATATTCAAGTTCAATTAAAGCAATAGGAAGATTTTTTGAGTCAATCACAAGTTCTTCAATAATAACCTCCTTCGATGCTAAAGATGCTTTATTAATATTCTGATTTAAATCACACGATGATGACTGAATAGTCTGTAACATCCCACCTCCGGTGGGAAGGGTAGAATCGTAATTTGGAAGTGGATGAGAGTGATTGGGATTAATTAGGATTGTTCATGTATAATGGTATTTGTGAACGGTGGAATTTTGCACATGAAAAATAAACTGTACATGCATACATGACATTCCCGGTATTTGGGCCTAAACAGAATTTGGTTGTGCATAACATGGTATTTGTGTTTGAAAAATTATTTGGAGTGAGTCCTTGTGTGTTTTAT
>JANVCL010000003.1:10015738-10028880 GCA_026546855.1 Erythroxylum incrassatum | reverse complement strand
TTATTTTTCAGGCTTTGAAGAGTACCCCGTTAGACAAACGGGAGTATGCCTACTGCATGCAAGTGAAAGATAGAGGTCGGGATCAGTTGCGTCTGCATTTAGTATTTTATTATTTTGTGTAAATTTGTATTCCGCAATTTCTGTAAAATAGTGTTTTGTAATTATAGTGGGCCCCAAATGGGCTATTGAAATTCTATTGATTGTAGTGTGTGATTGAAGATGTTCATGAATGAAAGTGAGCCGCCCAAATTGATTTCTAATTTTGGCATATTATGGTTATGAACGTGGTTTCAAAAAAATTTGTACCGAGTTTTAACTAATTTAGTACAGTAGCATGCCACTCTCGCGGGGCACGGACTCGGATATAACCATTGATGTCAGGTTCGGGTCTTGCGGGAGTGAGGTGTTACAATAGTAGAATTGAAAAACAATGTTTTTATGATCATAATCCAAACTCGATTCTACCTCTTTCTTTTCCATCATTGTAGCTATTGTCAACATTGTCATCAAACAATGACTTGAATTAGTCTAGGTAAGTTGTCACAATCTACAGATTTTATAGCTCATAAGAAGAGGTTTAATCCAAAGAATCTTCTAATATTATCTACAAAAGACTATAAGAGGATAGAAGTCTCCAGAACCTTCTAGAACATTGTGGAGTCTTATGGAAGCTTACGAAAGTTTATAGAACATTATGGAACTTTATCAAATATTATGAAAGATTGTAGAAATTAATCTCCCGTGTTATTTACTAACTTAGCTAGTTTTATGTCTAACATTTTCTAGTAAGGTTGACTTAGATAAGTTGAATAACAATTAAGTGCCATACAATTTGTTGGTAAAAAAAGTCCAAATCTGTGACGGTTGGTATTAGAGTGCTAGGTTGAAGATGTTAAGATCATAAAGCGAGATCACTAACATTGAGGGTTTTTATGAAATCTAGGAAATTGATATGAATACAAAGATCACTAAAATGGAGTTTGTGATAATTAAGCGATAAGAGAAGTTTAAGGAGATGGACCAATGCATCAAGTTCTGTGGTGAGATGTAAGGTGCCTTGAATATTGCCATGTCCGAAGGTCTCGAACATATGTAGTCCTTGAAGAATAATCTCCAAACCAAAATTGCATAACTTTAGGAGGAGCTCATAAGATTTGTTGTCGAGTTAAAAGAAGCAAAGAAGGAGCTGGTTCTTTGCAAAAAGGCCCTTGCATAAAGGGGAAACAATGTTGTGCCTATTGTGGTCTTCATTCCTTTTAAGGTAGACATTCCTAACCTAAAGACATATTTAGGGTCGAGGAATGCGAAAGAGATGGATAACTTTATATAGAGATTGAAATGATACTCCAAGGTTCTTGGAATAGAGGAGGATGCTAATAAGATTAGCATCAACACTCTTTACCTTAAAGATGACGTGTTGGTATGGTGGAGGATATAGTATAGTCACATTGAAAGGAGTATTTTCACCGTTAAAACTTGGAATGAGTTCAAGATAGAACTCAAGCACCAATTTTATCTAAAAAATATTGAATAAGAAGCAAAGGCTTAGCTAAGGTGTCTCTAAAAAAAAGGAAGCATTGGGAAGTAAATGAAAGAGTTTTCCGAGGTGCTTTTAGAGATTCCTAAATATCTAAATAGAGAAGCATTCTTTGCCTTCAAGTATGTCCTACAAAATTGGGTGAAGATGAAGATTCAAAGATATTGTGCCTAAGATCTTGCCACCACTATCTCTATAATTGAGTTAAAGTAGTCTAAAAAACCGAAGTCCCAAAAGTACGAGGGTAACAAAGTCAAGAGTGGGGGAGAGAACCATAAAGACAGAGAGTTTTCATAAATCCAGTAAGTCCAAAGGTAAGAACGCTAAAGTTAATAAAGGGAAATAAGCCAACTCTCAAATTTTTCTTTTATTAGGGACTGTACAAGGCAACAGATTGCCCAAAAAATAGCTAAGCTCCTTGCCTTAGTGGAAGAAGGGGACGCACAAGAACATTAACAGGAGGAGTGAAGATCCTTTGCACCATTAAACCAAAGGTTGAAGTGCCCAAAACTGAAAACAAGGGATTTTTGTATGCATAAGTGAAAGTTAGAGGCTAAGTTGTAAATGTTCTAGCAGACACCAGAGGTTCCAACAACTTCATCTAAATAGAAGAATCAAATCAGTTGGGCATCAAGTACATCAAGGAGCAAAGATGGCTCAAAATAGTAAATTTAGAGCAAAGGTCCACTTTTGGGGTCACTCAAAATGTAAAGGTATGTCTTAGTGAATGAAGTGGCCTAGCGGTTTTTTTGTAGTACCAATAGACGATTTTCTTATAGTGTTTGGTATAGAATTCATAAAATGTGTAAGGGTCGTGCCTATTCTTTTTTCCAACACCGTATGCATCTTGGAGGAAAGGAATATATGTATAGTACCTTTGTCAAGAGAAGGAACCTAGTAAGCAATTATTGCCCATGCAACTCACTAAAGGCATAGAGAAGAAGCAACCCACTTATTGATGGTGTTAAAGGAAGAAGAAGTAGGATTATGACTAAAGGAGTTACCCAAAGGAATATCTCACATCCTTGAGCAATTCAAGGATGTTATGCCTCTAAAATTACCAAAGAAGCTCCTACCAAAATGATATATCAAGTTAGTGCAAGGCATTATCCCACTTGCTATAGTACCTTATCGTATAACACCTTCTGAACTTAAAGAGTCAACGAGATAACTTAGAGAGTTGTTAGATATAGGTTATATCCAACCTTCAAAAGCTTTGTATGGTGCACTGGTAATTTTCTTAAAAAAAGCATGATGGTCTCTTCAATTGTGCATTAATTATCAGGAACTTAATAAAATATTGATGAAGAACAAATATCCTATTCCATTGATCACCGACTTGTTCAATAAACTTAGTAAAGCAAGATGGTTCACTAAGCTTGATTTAAAATCATATACTATCAAGTAAGGAAGTGGAGGGAGATGTGCCTAAGACCACTTATACTATGAGGTACAATTCCTTTGAGTTATTAGTTATGCCTTTCGGAATTACGAATGCATCTGTCACATTTTACACCCTTATGAATCAAGTATTGCAACCCTTCTTGGATAAATATGTTGTGGTATACTTGGATGACATTGTGGTGTTATATTGAAATGCTAGAAGAGCATGTTATTCATTTACAACAAGTTTAACAAGAAGAATACGAATGAGACGTGTGCTAAGAAGCACTTAATAGTGATAATGATGAAATTATTAATATAGTAGATGTCGTCTTATCTAACTTTAATAGCTTGAAGAGCGTATCAACACCAAAAGGGAAGTAAGTATGCTTTTAGACTGTAAAAGGGTGTAAACATTTGATAAAGCAAACACACGTAAGAGGGGGGTGAATTGTATGTGACTTAAAAAATTTTCGTAAGTTATTTTCAATTTGTATAAAGACAGGAGCCTGTTAAAAATTAAAATAATAATATCCTATTAGAAAATAACAGCCTGTTAGTTAACAAGACCCTACTAAAGTATAAGTCTTATTTAAAAACAATAAAAGAAGATGCCTGTTAAAATGAAAGGAATCGTCAGCAAGTTGAAAACAGAAGGAACATATTATAAAAGTGAAGGAGTCTCTTACTGAAATAAACACACACACACACACACACACACACAATATAATGTGAAAATATAAAAGATAAGGAGAGAGAAAGAGAAGAAGGATGTAGTTGATTTATACTATTTTGGCTTACAACCTAAACCTACGTCCAGTCCTCAAGTATCCAACTTGAGTATTTCACTATAAAATCAAGTAGTAATTTGATGAGCCTCTCCAAACTCACAAGTTAATATTTTTAAAGATTTTTTAACCTTCCATACTAGTAGTATTTCACTAGTCTCTATAAGCTCTCAAAATAAAAAAAAAACGTGGTTTGCTTGTTATGAGCTTCAGTAATCTCTCTCAATAGAATTTCACTTTTTAACACACAAGAGAATTTTACAAAGATATCCCTTTCAAGAATGTATATGCTTTTGATGAATTTTGACAATATAGCTTCGCAAGCTTCTGTAGTATTCAGTTTTTGTTTCACAGTTGCATTGGCTCTTCCTTAAATAGGCATTTCTTCATTTAGTCGTTGCTTCACTTGCATCCTTAGTCAACTGGATTGATTTGAGCCTGAATAACTTCAGTTTCATCTTTGTAAAAAATCTTCCAGTAATCACGGAGCTAATATATGACCTTCATAATAAGTAGAATCATTTTAGATAAACCAATTCTAATAAGGTAAGTTTATAAAGAAGGCTCTTGCAAAAGAAAACGTATTTCTTATGATTTTATTTCCTTTTGAGAATAAGATTGTTAATTGTACAAGGAAATAAATCTAATTTGAATTTTGAAATATTATATAGTTATCATCAAAATCGTTAATCATAAACCTTGAGCTAACAACATCATCTTAATATTTTATCCTAGAAGTGGCAACTTGTTTCAACTTTCATTTCCACTCTTATGGACAAGATTGTTAAAGGAGGACACATTGATGCATATAGAAATATTATAAAATAGATAGACATACTATAGGTTCAAATGTGATTAGCCATAAGAATGATATAAAAGATGTATTATAATACTTAAAGAATAATTAATCAATTAGAAGTAGGGATGGCAATGGGTAGGGTTCGGTTCGGGTTTTACTTTACCTATATCCATATCCATTTTTTATGACTCAACCCATATGTATATTCATATCCATCGGTTTTTACGATTTACTACCCATATCCAAATCCATTGAGTTGTTCGGGTTTTTGGATATCCATCGGGTTGTATAGCACATAAAAATATAACTTCTAAATAGAAAATATAAACAATAGATTTTTACGAACGCTCCAAATCAAAATTTCTTTAATAATAATAAGTCATGATTTTGATTTGTATGTATTAAAAATCATAAAATTGGAATAATAAAAATCATAATGTCTAGTACAAAGACAACATACATTTTTTACAATTTAGCACTAGAACAAAGATTGAAATAACTAAAGCTTCAAATTGCCTTTGTGTGAACTCCACAACATTCAAAACTCCATCTTTGAGGTGCTTAACATGCACGAGGTCTAATATTCTTTATGCTGATGGAGTAGTGAGTTGTTTTATGGAAGTTCCTACAACAACTCACATGAAAACAACAAAAAGAATACTTCAATACTTGAAAGTTATGTTAGAGTGTGAATTACTTTATACTTTCCCCAATAATTTCAAGCTTATAAGATATTTTGATAGCAACTTTGATTGTGATATTGATGATAGAAAAATTACTACTAGATTTATGTTTTATATGGCTAATTGTACAATTTCATTGAGTTCAAAGAAGCAACCACATGTTACGCTCTCTACATATGAATCAGAGTATATGGTGGCAACTTCTTATACTTTTCATGTGATTTGGCTAAGGCGATTGTTAAAAGGAACTTCACTTGATTCAAGAAGAAACAATCGAGATTTACATTGACAACAAGTCCGCCCAAGCACTTACTAAGAATTCGGTGTACCATGATTGAAGTAAGCATATAGACACAAGATATCAATTCATTAGAGAGTGTATTACAAGAAAGGAAGTAGAGCTCAAATACTTGAAGGCACAAGACCAAGTTGCGGATATTTTTACAACAGAACTCAAGTTCGAAGACTTTCAAAGACTTAAGATCAAGACCTAGGATTAAGAAGAAAAATTCAAATTAAGAAAGAGTATTAAAAATATAATTTGAGCTTTAGAATTTCTAGAGTTCTTTTGAAATATATCATTTTATTCTAGATTTATGATGTATGGCTTTTATTCAACGGAATAGCTATTCTATTCCTATCATATTCCTATTACATTCCTTAAACCTGTCTTTGGTTAAAAGCAAACACAAAATAACCTATCATCAAAAATATGTATTTTGTAAGTTTGAAGAATAGCTAATACTGATCCTACCTATCTTTATCTATTCCAAGAAAACCTATTCTTATCCAAGACAACTTTATCCTTTGAAATATTAATAATAAAATAAAAGAAGAAGAAAATTAATGATAATAAGAAATTTAATGATAAAATTAAGAATAAAAATAATTGATAAAATTAATAATAATAAGAATAATAATAAGTAGAAATTTACAATAATAATCATTAATAATCTGAATAATTATAAAATAATAATAATAATAGAAGAAGAATAAGAAAATTAATAATAATAATAATAATAAGGAAATTAATAAAATAAGAATAAAATTAATTAATAAAATTAATAATAAGTATAATAATAATAAGTAGAAAATTTATAATAATAATTAATAAGAATAAGAATAATAACAACAACAACAATAACAACAACAATAACAACAACAACAATAAAAAATTTAATAATACTAATAATAAGAAGAAGAAAATTAATTTTGTATAATAATGATAATAAAAATAAGAAGAAGAAAATTAGTTATGTATCATAAGAAGAAGAAGAAGAAGAAGAAGAAGAAATTAATAATAATAATAATAAATAAAATTAATAACATTAATAATAATAATAATAATAATAATAATAATAATATTTTGATCTTTTTGTTAATTATTCATTTTTCATTCCAAGTTTATATTTTCAAACCAGAAATTGGCATAGAATTCTTTATTTATTCTATTCCTTGAACCAAATAAAATAATAGTAATTTTATTCTATTCCACATCTTTTCTATTATTAAAAATAACTATTCTTTACCTATTCTATTCTTTGAACCAAACTGGCTATAATAGTGTTGTGAATAGAAAAGACCTAAAGTACTAGATTTTTCAAGAGAGAATTTATCAAGTTACTAGAGTAGAAAGTTATTGAACATTGAAGTAGTATTTCTATAGAAATCTTAAACTCCCTAAAAATACCTTTTATACCAAGCATTTTATGCAAGTTAAAAAAACTTTAAGTGACGCATTTTCCTCTGTAATTCACTCTTCCTCCTTCAAAAGTTAACTAAATTGTCAAATCTGAAAAAGAGTTTGAAACGGCACATGAAATTGTGGAGAATTTAGAAGTTTTGCAATTGAACTGACGGATATACACCGCCGGTTATGACAGAAATAAATGGCAACTTCAATTCGGTTTAAATCTCGGGCAGTGGTCAAGTGGAATCTGAAACAAGCGTTGCGAATGTGACGATATTAACGTTTTCAATTTATCATGACTTTGTGATTCTTTTTAATAGGATGGAGTAGGCGAATTGCGTCAGAAGAATTACCGTCAATCACTTACTCAAAATGTGTAATGGTTAACATACGTCACTTATTCCATAGAATTGGCTTGTGACAAGATTTCTGAAACTCAAAGCTTCACTGAGTGGAGTATATGACCGGAGCGCCATCTGCAAAATGATTACTTGAACTTACAAATGGCTTTTCCATTAGTTGATGCTCAGTGCTTTGGAACTTGGAAGTTGGCTCTTCATACTACCGTGAAGTGAACATGGACTTCCTTGGACAAACGTAGGTGAGATTTGCCACGAGTAACTGATAACAAGTCAAAACTCGTTGCAAATTGACCATAGCAGTTCATTCCATCAGATTTTTGCCCGTGTGATAGACGACCAAGTGCTGCGCTAGTAAACCCGTCAAATCACTTCAGTGTTCTTCGTGTCATTTGTAAGCAGAAAGAAAGACTGTGCACATGAATATCTTCTTTTGGGACCACGAGACGATTAGGGAACTGGAAGAGTGTAGGACCGTAGACAGACAAGGATTGGACATATTCAGACCTCTCTAATTCAAGAGGCTATAGGCCACGAAATTGTCATCAGGAGAACCTATTACATTCTCTACATACCATCAATTCTCTTATCTCCAAAAGATGAGGTGAATATCTGTCGTTTGGATTTCGAGAGCCTTATCGGCCCTTCACTTGGATATCCTGAGGATAACAGTCAGTGTTCTTCACTTAAGGTTCTCGTGCATTTCCTATATTAAACCTTCCAAATATCTTCCTTCTTCCTTGCGCTTTTTTGCACGTTTGTTTCGTCTCTTTGCTTTCCATTAATCACTAACTCTAGTTTCCCTTTTCTATAGTCTTTTTTAGTTCAAGTTGTTTTGTCCGTTTCTTCCCAGTGGAAAATGTACCATAACCACCAGCATCTCCTTCCTTGTTTGCATTGCCACCCACATACCTACATTAGGATGGTAAGTTCGCTTTTGCTGCCATGGACGTATAGAATGAAGTCCACATTTATATATCACATCGTTTCCATAATCGTGAAAAAGAAAATATTAACTGTTTACATATACTTTTTCTTGATTGAGATTCTATATACGGGTTCAGATTATCTTAACCAGTCTTGATCTTGGGATCGAGAAAGCAGGTTCAACATCTTATAGAGAGGTGCTTACTTCTCCGAATGACCAGAGACCAATGCATAAAGGCTTTAGCTGAGCATGCCAATATTCGTCCACTCATAACTCTCACAGGTCACCTCTCTAACTCTGTCTCTAAATTAAGGTTGTATCAAAGAAGAGGCAAGCAAGCTTCCATTTGTGGAGACTGTGACATGTTATCTTCTCCATCGCCTCGCAGTGTGGAGAGAGCTACAGAAAGAGAACAGCGGCTTTTTCCATGCATATCAGCGTTCTATGTCTTTCAGGCCTTTGGCAAGTAAGATCCTAACGCCTTTCTTATATCTACTGGCGACATTGATCAGAATACACTTTATAATTCCATGATCATGAAAAGAAACATATACACACGTTCCTGAACTCGTAAAGAATATCTATGTAATCAAGGTTTTATGCAAAACTATGTGATTGATATGCAATTTCACTTTTCAGGTGGGCATTTCTACAGGCCCGAAAGGTTTGCAAGAAGGAAACCTTGGAAGTAAAGAGTACAACAGACTGGACGACTTTGGTCTTTGTTGAGTGGAATACACTCAACGAGCCTATTAGGGTTCTGGCCATCGTGGGCCTTCCGTTTTTGAATCTACTTAGAAGGGTATGATCAGCAGAATCATTAGTTGTAGATATAAAATTGTTTAAGGGTTTGGGAATTTAATATCAAAAAAGTTTTAGTTCAATGGCATGTAATATATCGTTCTAAAAGGCCCTGAATGCCCTATAAAAGATTTACAGGAAAGAGGAAAGATATAGTCCTTTCCAATGAGCATGTTCTCTCAGTTCAGCGTCTTGCATCTACGCAACTAAAGATAGTTTGAGAATTGAGAGTCGACAAATTAATTTGCTGAACACTTTTAGAGCACTTTGTTAATTGGTAAACATGGTTAGCATCCTTTCAGTACTGATTCCAGGACATTTTTAACAATTTCCACAATTTGTCAACTACAGATTCTAGTACTGATTCTGTCTTTAGCACGATGAAGAGAGCTTTGATTGTTGTATCTTTATAGAAAGAGTTTGAAATAGTGAAAAAAAAATTTGCCCTTCTGACAGATTGCACCGATCATTCATCAAAGTAGCTCGAAAGCTTGACAGTTTCATATCTGCATTCAGTCAATCTATGGCAGACTTTCATTACTTGAAGATTATTTCCCGACAGAATCTACCTCAAAGGAATATTAATTTTGTACCCATTTCTAACCCTACGAAAGGACCAATTTTCTTGGAATGTTAGCTTATAGAAATTTGCTTCCCCGTAAGCTTTTTCCTCGTAAATTCACCTGAAAGTTTAACAGGAAATCATGCACCTCACTTCAGTTGCATAGTTTACACTAAATAGATAATCTGATTCTCTCGGGAACATAATCTTCACTGCAAGTAGTGATAGTCTGCCCTAGATTGATTGAATGCACATAGGGAACTGTCAAGCTTTCGAGTTACTTTTTTTTTTTTAATTAGCTTTCGAGTTACTTGATGAATGATCGGGGCAATCTGTCAGAAGGGTATATCGACTTAAGGTTAAAGAGAGTCGAGAAATATGACACATTTGGAGTAACCATTTTTGGAACTGCGATATCCGATCAGTCTATCACTATTCTCTGGTGATCTAAAACTTCCACTAGAGATTTGATTTTGCCAATCTTATCCTATCTATCGAGAGATGAAATTCCATGCAGTGCTTCAAGATTGCACCACCAGCACACCCGTTTGGACTTTGGAGATGTTCACGCGGCTATACTCAACGATAGCAAACCATGCTAGACCATCATGAACTTAACTCCATTTTATATCGAATATAGGAAAATTCTCCTTTTCTGAACAAAAAACTACCTATATCACTAACAATCCAATCCATGCTTGATGCAAAGTAGTAAACGTGAGCAGTATCACAATTCATAGTTTACAGTTTATATTTTCCAGTAAAAGGTTTTAGGGTCATGGCTGCTCATATTGACATATTATACAACGAAGAAAGAAATAGTTTTAGAGGTAGGATTCTCTATCTCTTCTGTCCATTAAATCTTAACTATTTATTTATATAAATTTTATGTCTATTTATATAAATCTTGCATAAATAAATGGTTAAAATTCAAATAGACAAAATATATTTATATATATCTTACATAAATAAATAGTTAAGATTCATAAATCTTAATTATTTATTTATATAAGTTCTATGTCTATTTATATAAATCTGGCATAAATAAATAATTAAGATTCAAATAGACAAAATATATTCATATATATCTTGCATAAATAAATAATTAAGATTCGTAATTACGTAATAGAACAGGGAAATAATAAATAGAACATCCGACATTTTGTCTAATAATTCGTTACCTCTGCCGCTTCACTGCCCCAAGTCTCTGTTTCCACTTCCTGTCTGCAGTTCTTGCCGGCTTTATTGTACCGGACTGGAGAATTAGTGGCCCACTGTAATTAGGTCACAAACGGGTCCAACATCGAGTTTTGATGATCCGTTAATCATCTCTTCGACTTAATCAATTCCTTCCCTCTGGTAGAAAGAACGTGGTCCTAATTAAAGCTTACATTTTTAGCAGCCGTACTGAATGCTTCTTTGTGAGCCACATTTGGGTTTTCAGCTTTCAGCCTTCTGATCTCGTCTCTGTGACAAGCATAGTAATAAGAAATCCATGGCCAAGTAAAATTAAATTGGCATAACTTTTACTTACGTGACGAAGCGGTTGTAAGCGGATCGTGCTCTTTGCCTTTTTTCTGGTCCTGTTTATGGGACGTTTAGTTCTGTTAAAATCTTTTATGATCAAATGTGAACTATGTGTAAAACTTAATCAACTAAAGACTTACCCTTGTTAGTGACACTGTTTTCACTGATTTTTCCCTCTTCTTCATTGTCACAATTCATTAAGGATGAACAGCACTGTGTGTCCATGGCGTTTCTAGCAGCTACATGTTCGGGATTAACTTTTTCCTTCTGCAAGAGAAACATCAGATGAGACATCCCTGAGTAGTTACTTCGTACGTTTTTCTTTTAATTTTCAGCATTCTGTTAGAATCCCATAAACAAATAAGGAAAAATATGTATTTGTTATAGATTTCCGTAAACGAATACAAACTATAATCTAGTTTCGAGGACCAGTACCTCCAGCCTATGGCTCACTCACACTCAACAGTATACTCAAATGATCCTCGCTCCTCCCATCTACTGCTTATTTATACTAAAAATCTGTTAGGAATAACAGATTCGGTTAGCTGACAACCAATCATGAGGTTGTCAGCCCCACTCCCGTAACTAACCTCATATATATATATTTACTATATCTGTAAATATTATTCTGAGTTGTCTTGGGTCTATTAATACTCCCTCCATCAGCTTCACCTTGTCCTCAAGGTGAAAGCTGGAAAATCTAACTTGCTTCCACTTCATTTCCTTCCAACTCCTCATCTTGTTCTGTTTCTTCATCAAGGACTGTAATAACATTCAGGTTTATCATTTTACACTGATGGCCTAGGGTGTATTTTTCGTCGCATTTGAAACAGAGCCCCAATCTCCTCTTCTCTTGTAGCTCACTAAAGGACAAGCGTTTAAAGTTCCCTTCCCCCTTGTCGGTATCAATGGCCCTTCCTGATTTAGCCCCACTTCTCTCATGCTCTCCAGCTGTATCCCATACCTCGGGTCCCCCATAACTGATTGATCTATTGCCCCCCATGACCCTGTTTTGCCCAAGTATTTTATTCTTTTCCTCAATTTGTTGGGCTAACATCATCATCCGATTCAAACTTCTAGGATTAGCAATCAAAAGCTCCACCCTAATCTCCTTTGTCAACCCATTCAAAAAGGAACTCTCCAATACCTCCTCCGATAATTCCGGTAGTGGGGCAGCTAGCTCCTCAAATCTGCCTATATATTCATCCACCGTGCCTGTTTGTTTGATGGCCAACAAACGCTGACATGGTGTCCCCTCTTGGATGGGTCTGAATTTTTGAACCAGCAATTCCTTACATTCTTCCCAATTCCTGATCGGTCTACGGCCTTCCACCCATCTAAACCAAGCCAAAGCCCTCTTCTCCATGCTGAGGGAGACCAGCTCCATTTTCTCTCTGTCATTAAATCTCCCCACCGAAAAAAAACGTTCCACCCTATAAATCCATCCATCGGGATCGTTCCCATCAAACACCGGCATCTCCACCTGCCTAGTGCGGCAGTCCCTCCGATGCTCCCCAGGTCGCGCAAACCCAGGTGGTGGCTCCTCGGTGTAACCTCCCCATCCTTCTCTCGGTGGCTCGGGCTCCAGCTCTCCTCCCATCGGTGGCTTACGTCGACTCCCTGCTTGGCGCGCCCACCCTCGGAATTGCTCCTGTTGAGTCGGGTTGTTCCACTCGTACTCCGGTGGATACTCCGTCCGACCCTCCTTGTTGGGAGAGTGTCGCTGGAACTCCCCCCTTGATTCGACCACCGATGTTGGCCCACGACTCCCGCCAGGTTCCATCGGTCCTTTTCCCTTGTCCACCCGCGCCTCTCCCTCCTTTCGGTGATTGCTCGACGACTCTCCACTTTTGCCGGCTTCTCTGTGGCTCACTAACATCGTCATCATTTCACGCAACTCCTTCATCTCCGACTGTGTTCGCTCCCAGTTTCTTTGCATCTCCAACTGAGATCGCTCCCAGTTTCGCTGCATTTCTTCTTTCTCCAGTCTACGTTCTTCCCTCATCAACTCGAAATGCTTCTGAAAATCGTCACGTAAGTTTTCGATTTCCTTCTCAAGTCCATCTATCCGATTATCTCCCTTCT
>JANVCL010000003.1:9965515-9981473 GCA_026546855.1 Erythroxylum incrassatum | reverse complement strand
TCTTTTCTCCTTCTTCCTCTTCGTCGACGGCTTCTTCCTCTTTTCTTCTCATTTTCTATTTCCTTCTTCTTTTTATACTCTTTCTTAAATGTGCAATGTCCATTTTGCCCTTCACTTAAGCCTTATAACTTATGCCCTTAAGTGTCATGCCCAATTTGCCCTTATACAAATCTTACAACATGAATGTTTCATAACAGTCCTACTAAACTCGACATTGTAATTAGTTCCTAAATTAATCCATCAAACCTCATAATTTATTTCAATCATGCTTAAGTCAAATCCGACTGAAAAATTCATCATTCAAGACCTCAATAATAAATCGAAATTACGCTTAATGCATCAAGAAAATGTCCGGGGTCCAACATTCAGTGCATAAGCTCGAGTCGAAACAGAAGACACAGTTGATCGATTCACATTTTCTGAGTGGAAACTCAGATTAGGTTTGTTACTTAGGAAAGAGATTTTTTAAAGTCATTTACTTCTACTTCTAGTTCTGATATATTTTTAAAATTTTGAAAT
This sequence comes from Erythroxylum incrassatum, assembly GCA_026546855.1. Taxonomy (NCBI): domain Eukaryota; kingdom Viridiplantae; phylum Streptophyta; class Magnoliopsida; order Malpighiales; family Erythroxylaceae; genus Erythroxylum; species Erythroxylum incrassatum. Next base: position 9,980,954 of record JANVCL010000003.1, on the reverse strand, counting down.
TTAAATTTTATTTAAAAACATGTTTAATTGTTAATATTAATATATTTATACTTTTATTACTGATAATAGCTAAATACATAAAAATAAAATAATTAAGTAAATAATTTTATTTCATTCTCTTATAAAATATTTATTGGTAAATATTAATACATATTTAGTATATTTTATTTACATGATTACTTGTATAAATGAAAACTATTTATTAAATTACTATGGGTTTTAAAAATCAAAATAACTAAAATCTTGAGTCATTATAAAATTAAAATAAATTACATTACATTAGTCATAATTTTTATTAGTAGTTAATATTAAATAATTAAAATGGTATATATTTATTTAATAGTGAATCAAATTATGACAAAAGGACAAAAATAAAAATAAAAACTAATTTTTATATTTTATATAAGTTATAAAAATAGGAAAAATAAAAAAATAAGAATTACAGTAGGATCAAATAGTTACTTAGAAAGTATTTGTTTCCATTTTGATTTCTTTTAATTTTCATAACTTATGACAGTTATAAAAAATAGTTTTTATTTTATAGTTTTATTTTTCATAATCTGATTTGCCATCAATTAAATATATTATGTGATTATTTAATTTTAATTATTTATAATTACTTAAAGTTTATTTTTGAAAATAAAATATTTTTGAAATTCATAATTATTTAATAAATATAATTTAAATATCTTAAAATACATAAATTTCAAAATAAAATTACTTTTAATATTTATAATATGTATTATTAAATAACAATAGTCATTTAATTATTTATTTTGATATTAATATTTATTTATATATTATATAATAAAAAATAATTTATCTTTAGGTTTTATCTAATATTTAATTAATATCGTTAATAAAATATAATTAGCATTAATGACTAAACAAAATTGTGCTTTTATTAGAAAAGAGCAGTGAGATCATAAAAACTAAAAAAGTAGAAGTAAAGCTAGCCCTTAATTTCTAACACAGTTTTGGGTTTTGATTTTCATCTGCTAGTAATTTATTGAGAATGTGTAATTTGTTGGTTATTACTGTACTAAAATGATTACTTACTGTACACCTACAAAATGGCATTTACTTATTTTCTTATTATAAACAAAGAACTTGAAAACAGAAATTAGTTAATGAGATGATGTGAGGAGTAGCTACTAGCTACTGGCCCATGTTTCTCCTAGCCAGTTTACACGACTTATTTACAAATGTTTCTTTACGAGGGTTTTGGTAAGTGAACACTTATCATTTGACCTGCCCTGCCCTAGTGAGTTGCTGGTTACCAGACTCTGCGACGATTTCAGTAAACGAGAGTTGTTTACTTTACGAGGGTTTTGGTAAGTGAACACTTATCATTTGACCTGCCCTGCCCTAGTGAGTTGCGAGTTACCAGACTCTGTAACGATTTCAGTAAACGAAAGATTACATATTTGAACTGTCTCTGCCAATTTGGCAACCCCCGTTTCTTTTTACTTGATATTTAATTTTATTTTTGTTCCCTTTCTCTCTTCTGAACCGGTGGTTCACGTCAAACGGTGCCGTCTCAAATCGCCATCCATAAGCTATATTTCCTGTATGTTAAATACTTCTTTTTCTTTACTTTAAGGCAAGTTCAAACCAATTTCATGAAGTAAGGGAAGGAGAACAACTTTTTGAAAAGAATCTTTCTTTGCATGTCATTTGAACAGAATTAATATGTGAGAATTAACCAAGCCTTTTGCAATGTAAAGTGAGATAACCAAGCTTTTTGTATGTAATCTTTTTTACAGTAACATTCAATTCCAATTTATCATTTCTCATGTAATTTTAGGTTTCAATACAATGTTAGTTACTCAAATAAATTAATCAAATATTGATATTTAAATTAAATACTTCTATGAACAGTCCACTTTAAAATAGGATGAAAAAATTGAACAACTAAATTTCCATCAAAATGAGCCCACAAGCAACCGGTGTGATGATTGAAGCGTTGGTCCAAAACCAAAAGGGTAGGTGTTGGGCATGTGATCTAAATGTGTCCGACGCAACTTCCAACTTACTGATATCTGAAAGTCTCTTTAGAACACAACCAACCAACTACGTTCGTTAAATTCTAAGATCCAACAAAAATTTTAGAAAAAAAAAATTTGCAGCTATAAATATGTACTTGCCCGAATCACTGAAATCCACGTTCCTGTCTTGAAGCTCTCTACCTAACCAACCAACTCACAACTTCCCATCTTCCCCTCTCTTAAACGGTAATTTGGTTTCTCTCCTGATTCTTCTTCTGTCTTTAGCACGATTCCCAGTTCAATTTAATTTCGATCTTTCTTTCTCTTGATTTCTTTTGATCTCTGTACACGTATAGCTTTTGGAAGTTGTTCGTTGTGTACCCTTTTGCGCAAAGTTGTGAACTTTGCGGTTTATGTTGGTAATGGGTGGTTTTGTATTGCATGCATTTGTTTTGTTTTTCTGAGATAATGAGGGCTCGGTCGCGGATTGGTTGTGGGTTCTTTTTATTTTGGATCTGGCATTGTCAGATCTTTTCTGGGATTTAGAAAGTTATGATTTTTGGGTGCTTTGTGGTGTTTAGGTGAGAGAAAATGGCACGCAAGAAGATCAGAGAGTACGATTCCAAGAGATTGTTGAAGGAGCACTTCAAGAGACTTGTTGGTTATGAATTGCCCATCAAATCTGCACAAGTGAGTACAATTTATTGATTTAGTTAAGTTCCTGATCTTTGTTTAGTTTCTATTTGTGCTGTGCGGGTTATTTAGTTCACATCCTAGTGAAGTTGTTACGATGTCTTTGGAACATAAGATCTTTCCAATACGGCCTTCTAATTGCCGAGTTCTTTTGACGTGTTTTGTTTGAGTTTAGTTATTACCTAGTTGTGATTTATGGAATTTGTTTTTTGGGAAATGGGGCATTTGCTGACATTATTCACGGGTTTAACAGTTTAAAGAAATCCTTTAGTAGTTTCTAAACATTGAAACAACTTAATTTGTGATAAAAAGGGAATCTGGAAATTGATGCGACCGTATTCCAGTTCCATGTTTTCCTACTTTATAAGAAATGGATGTCTTCACAAACTCCGAGTATGTTAAACCATTTTCATTTGTTAATTTGTATTAGTTGTTTACTTCTTGTGGAATAGGTTGTGCAAACAACCGATTTCAATGAGCTAGCAGAGAAAGAACCATGGCTTTTGTCAGGGAAACTGGTTGTGAAACCTGACATGTTGTTTGGGAAGCGTGGCAAGAGTGGTCTTGTTGCTTTAAATCTAGATCTGAGCCAAGTAGCTACTTTTGTTAAGGAACGGCTTGGCAAAGAGGTGAACTTTCTTCTTCTTTCCATCTCTTTCTTTTCCTTCTTGTTTCTAAAATTTTCATATACTACAAACACGAAAATCACTTGGCTGGTTTCTCTGGCCTTCAGTTTTTGGCTTGATTTAATTCAATCTTGGTTAACAGGTAGAAATGGGTGGATGCAAAGGACCCATAACAACATTCATCATTGAACCCTTCGTCCCCCACAACGAAGAATTCTACCTTAATATTGTCTCGGAGCGCCTTGGATGCAGTGTAAGTTTTTCAGAATGTGGAGGAATTGAAATAGAAGAGAACTGGGACAAGGTACTTCTGGAATTGTTTCTTTTACATTTTCATATATTAATTTGACCAGAGAGCTATTTCTCTTTTTGCATTCTTTTGTGTACAATTTTCTTTATACTCATTGCCTCATATGTGAGAAAAGCTTTCTTTGTTGCCTATTTAGGTGAAAACAATATTTGTGCCAACAGGGGTGTCGTTTACATCAGAAGTTTGTGCTCCACTTGTTGCAACCCTTCCCCTGGAGGTAATTTTGCAGAATCAATTACTTCAGGCATGGGTGTTTTCTTTGATGTGGCTAAATATTTTAACCTCAAATAATTCCCAAGTAAATATATTAAGATGCAATTGTCTGAAGCAATGTGGAAAACTTGATTGATTTGGGAAATAACGCATATGTTTCTCATTTCACATTGGAAAATTAATGCACTTGAAGCTTTTATTTTCGGATGGATAATTGACGTGAAATTCATTTACTTTTCCAGATAAAACGGGAAATCGAGGAGTTTATTAAAGTCGTTTATGCTCTATTTCAAGGTATACTTGGTAGTTGATCAATTTTCTGAGAAATTCTGGTGACCTATCTACTTGTTAGAGTTCTCTAGTAACTTATGAAATGTGTATGAGGCAGATCTTGACTTCACTTTCCTAGAGATGAATCCTTTCACATTGGTTAATGGAAAGCCCTATCCACTGGATATGAGAGGCGAGCTTGATGATACTGCTGCTTTCAAGAACTTCAAGAAGTACGTCTCATTTTCTCGAGTGAATTTTGCCTTCACTTGCTATTCTATTAGAATTTGATGTTTTCATTTTATTGGATGTTTGTCTTTTCATCTTTAACATTTCCTCATAGTAATTTGTACTTTACAGGTGGGGAAATATTGAATTTCCACTACCATTCGGAAGAGTGATGAGTCCTACTGAAAGCTTTATTCATGGATTAGATGAAAAGGTATACTTTTATTCATAAGTTCCTCTGAAATCTAGCTTACTCAACAATACTTTGTTTACCATGTTTTGATCTGCTAAAAAATATCAAAATTCATCAATTAGTTGAAAGAAAAAGTTCAATTATTTTGCTACCTGTCACTTCTCAAAAAAATTCAAGTTGATATGAGATTAAAATTCATGATCTTTTAAGTTTCCAAAATAATGGAATTTGATTTTGTTAAATAGCTTGGCCAATGAGAATTTGGCAAAGTTAATAATTCTCCTTACTCAATTTGCTTGTAGACAAGTGCATCCTTGAAATTCACAGTTTTAAATCCGAAGGGAAGAATTTGGACAATGGTAGCTGGTGGTGGTGCAAGTGTCATCTATGCTGACACGGTAAGAAGTCCTTGTTTGAGGTGGAAAACCTTCTCTTTTCTTTCAATCATGTTACATGAATTTTTATGCCAATCACACATGAATTTTTATGCATCAATTTGTGATTGGTACCAGGTTGGTGATCTGGGTTATGCTTCTGAGCTTGGGAACTATGCAGAATATAGTGGAGCTCCCAATGAAGAGGAAGTACTGCAGTATGCAAGAGTTGTCATAGATGTAAGAACCCCACCTCCTAGTCTCAAAGATCTTACTTTGATTTTTTTTTTTAAAAGGTTGCTTTTAACTTTCTCTGGAATCGATGCCTTTCTTTTTTCCTTTTAGCAAAAGATAGAAACAACATGATGATTTTAAATTGCATTTGAAATTTTAAAGGTATATAATGTGCTAAGTTAGAAAATCTTGCCTTGTAGTCACTGTAGTCTTGATGTGTATAATTTGTGTAGTGTGCTACTTCCAATCCTGATGGTCAAAAGAGAGCCCTTTTAATTGGAGGAGGGATTGCAAACTTCACCGACGTTGCAGCTACATTTAATGGCATTATTCGGGCCCTCAAAGAAAAGGTGAACTTACGATAACTGGGTTTTCTTCGTTCTTCTGAAAAGCGTTTATTTTATGAGAATTTCCAACATGTGCATTGCAAACCTTAGCCATTTTCTGCAATATTTAGTCTTTTACAGTTATGAATGTATTGTTGCAAAAGCCTGACATATTGGAGAAATAGTTGATCTTTTGCATCTGATGTTGGACATTCTCATCCTGATCCATCTCAAATTTCTATAGTATGGTTGAATAATATCTTTTATTTATTTATTTTTGACTAGGAGTCCAAGCTTAAAGCAGCAAGGATGCACTTATATGTGAGGAGAGGAGGTCCCAATTATCAGAAGGGCCTTGCCAAAATGAGGACACTTGCTGAGGAAATCGGTCTCCCCATTGAGGTATTGATACATGTGAAAGCCCCCGTACTTTTCCTTCATGTGAAGAAAGATTCTGAACAGAAGTTGCCTTTGCTCTTACGTTCTCTTGTAGGTTTATGGTCCTGAAGCAACAATGACTGGTATATGCAAGCAGGCAATCGAATATATAACTGCAGCTGCTTAAAGTGATTGGGCTCCTGACCTAAAATCAATCAATTCTTGCGTTTTTCCCCACTTTTTCCTTGGAAGTATCAACTCTTAATTAGATGTTACTTGTTGAATGAGACATTTGTATTCCTTACAAGACCAAAATGTAATACTGAAGCTACTTCATTTCAGTTATGAAAATCGTTTTTCAGTATTATTATACCTCAGTATGATGATCCAACAAGACATGAACTAATCAGTATAAGGAAGAATATAGACGACAGTTCAATGGAAAAGAAGGATGCAGGCCATATTTCTGTGATCCATTTGGTTTGTCATGTGAAAAGTTCTTCAGGTGAGACCAAATCTAAACCCATGTTGAATGATCAAATGAAACAACTAATTAGTGATGTCAACAACTATGTTATTTCTAATCCCCACTTTGAGCATATAATAATTTTCAGTAAGGAATAGTTAATAGTTATGAATTTTTATTATTAATGATGCATTAATTGTATAATAAAATTGTAATGGATATTATTAAATATTTGATAATTTATTTTGAAGTATAGTAGTAATAAACAATGAATACAATTTTAAATATATGTGCTATATTTTGAGAAGATGACTTATTGAAAGAAAATATGTGAAATTACTTCAGAATGGATCTGAATGAGAAAATTATTACTTATTAATTGCTATCAAAATTTATAAAAATTAATGATGTGTTAATTGCACATTAATTTCACAAGTTTCATAAGTTGATAATGATTAATAACATATAGTTATAGTGAACTAAACCAAAGATTACATAAGTATCATAACGAACGAAGAGCAATTAATTGTATGACTTTATAATCAAAGGAGGGTAGTATATTATAAAAGATTGTGCAACAACAATTTTATTAATTAATTCTATTTAAAATAAAAACATAAAAATGAAAATCAATTTCCTTTAATTAGATAAAAGTGGACTTCTTTAATACATAAAAATATAAGAATTTTATTTACCAAAAAAATATAAGAATTTATAAAAGATAATTTAGAAAATAGATCTTGTGCAATTTACATATTTACTTTTTGTTTGTTATTTTAATATATAAAATATTTAATTATTAATTCAAAATGAAATAATTTTAAACATGACAAATAATTTATCAGTCGTAGCCATTTAAGTAAAAGACACAAATTGTTAGATAACTAATGTTACATCAAATTAAAAATTTAAAATAAAAAGAGCAATAAAATTATGAAAAGCTCACATTCTAGCAATTCATGCTTTTCTAAAGTATTTCATTATACTTAATCGACGTTAAAAAAAAATAAGTTGCCACAGTTTGGACATGTTTTTTATTGAAAAAGAAAAGAAAATTAATAGGTGTAAGTATGAGCATCTGATTAGATGGGTTTTTTGAAAGTCAATAAGCTATTTTCTCACCACAAAAGTCTTTTTTTTAAGAAAAATAAGTATTTGATTGTAGGATGAAAAAGCAATTCTTTAATAGATATAACTTCGTTTGCAGCCAAAATAAAGCTTTTTAAGAAGCTCAAGTTTTAGGCTTCTCAAAGAAGCCTCTTAAATAACTTTTTTGAATAGATTTTTCAGATCAATTAATGAGCTTACTTTTTAGTTATTTTTGCCCTTATTATTTACACATAATTTTCATAATACCCACAAATCATCCATCTGCTACTTCACGTGTATAATCATCCGAAAAATTCCTATCTTGCAAAGTTCTCATAACCAACACCTCTATAGTCGCGATCCACCACCAACATCTCTCATAAATCGGCGCAGCAAGGCACCACTGATGGCTACCGAGTTGTCTGCCGATAAGTCTCCTTTTATTTTCCTTTTTTATGTTCCTTTTTCTTTTTATTAATAGCTTTTCAAATCTCTAAAATTGATTTTCTTTTTTTTAGTCAGAGCATTAATCAAAGCTCTCTAACTTTCTATCCCTCTAATTAATTTCAGGAGTCACACATTGGGATATTTTTTTCATTCTTTTGCATAATTATTTTGGCCATAATGTATAAGCATTGAGTATTAACTTGGTTTTTTTGTTTAATTTTGTGCTTTCATTTTCATTTTCTTCAATTGTAGGTTTTTATATAATCATTGAATTGTTTGTGGTTTTTTAATTCAATTTTCATTCTTTTTTGCATTATGTGTTTGATTTTTGTATCCTAGGAGCTAGTTTTGATTTTCTATGATATGATTCTTGATCCATTCAAAATATACATATCCTTTCATAAAATTTTAAAAACAAAAAATCTCTTAAAGAGAAAGAAACATATTAGCATTAGATCTACCGATTATTGCCTCAAAAGCTCCATTAAATTTTTTTTGACAAAGTTAAGAAGAAATACTGTAATAAAAACTTGATTATTTTATAATTGTTGGATTCATTGTTATCTGCAGGATGTTTTGTTTCATTGTCAAATTTTAATCCTCAAAAGCAATTTTTCTATATGTCATGCTTATTATGCTTTTGTCTATGTCATTCTTGTTATGCTTTTATGTTTTCTTATACTTGCTAAATTTATTGTTATATGCCGTGGAGTTTTTGTTTTTTGGATCTTGTGTTATTGATAATTGTTAGAATTTTGTAATGAGGTGAAAACAGACCTTGTTATTGCAATGAAATAGTGAATCAATTTCCTTTTTTAATATTATACTGTTATTAGAAAATGTCAAATCCATGTCAAGAAATTCAAGGTAGGGACAAATTGAAAAAAAAGGTTCAAGATGAGTGAAATGGTAGAACTTGTGAAACTGTAATTAAAATTTTTATGGAAGAAACATTTGCTGGAAATTGACTAAATAGCCACTTTAACAAGATTGAATAGAAAAATATAGTTTCAAAATTTGCTCATGAAACTAAGAAGAATTATGAATACAAATAATTTAAGAATAAATGGCACAAATTTAAAAATAATTGGCAACTTTGGACAAATTTAGTAGGTAAGGAAATTGGACTAGGATGGGATTCTATTAATCAAACTATTGATGCAAGTAATGAATGGTGGGAAAAGAAATTGAATGCAAGCATTTAAGCTTTAGATTTATAGTTTTCTAATGTTGCTTGATATTTTAATAACTGTTAAGTGACCATTTCACCACAATAGCTTAAGCTGTTGTGTGAGGCCAACTTAATTGGTTTTATATATTCGCTAACACACCTCCTCAAGTAAAAGCCCTTTGGGCTTGAAACTTGCACAGGTTCACTCTACCTTATGCTAAATAATAGGTGGGTAGTAGGATTTGAACTCAGGACCACTTAGTCACAAAGGCTCTGATACCATATTAGAAAGTGTCTAACTCACCCCCAAAAGCTAACTCAAGAGGGAGAGATTTGCATACTATTATAAACTCTTAAATGCCTTTATAATTGTCTGATGTAGGATTCCTGATACACCCTCCTCAGTCCGGAGTAGGACTGGACATCTGATGGATATATTGGGCAAAGGGACATAACCGGGCACCGTCCCAAACTATCGAGACAAATTGGCTCTGATACCATGTTAAGTGATCATTTCATCACAATAGCTTAAGTTGTTGTGTGAAGCCAACTTAATTGGTTTTATATATTCGCTAACAATAGTTTAAACAATATTATTGTAGGAAAATCATAAGGCTTACAAATTCCGAACTAAAGATCTGAAGCATATTGAACAGTTGAACATTTTATTTAAAGATGTTGCAGCTACAGGGGAAATAGTTTGGGCACCTTCTTCAGGTTTTGTACCAAATGATGCTTATGTGATGTCTAGAGAAAGCCTAGTTGGTACCAATCTTGATGATAAATTTTTGGAAGACTTTACTATCAATGAAGAAATTGAAAATATTAATAATGAGATTGGTTCATCAACTCGAACGCTAAGAACTTCTACATAAGGAAAAGGGAAAAAAAGGAAAGAAACATGATACTAAAACAGGGGTAACAGAAAGGTTATGTAAACATTTGGACTGTATATGTGATCTAATAGAGAGTAGAACTTCAGTAACCTCTATTAAAAGAGATGAACCTAGTTTTAGCATTTCTGAGGTGATGGACATCTTACGAAGTATAAATGAAATAGAAATGAGAGGTAAAGTGTTTATGTTAGCTACCAAATGATTTTTGAAGAAAGAAAATAGAGAGATGTTTATTGCGCTTAAGGATGTTGATCTTCAAATCGAATGGCTTAAGCAAATGAAATGATTGTGATTTTTGTAATGAAGTAGACATGTATTTGGTTATTAATATGGGACTACTTGTAATGTGTTGTATTGGATTTCTATTTGGTTAATTTTGTTGTAATGAATTGAATTGTACTTTATTATTATTGTGTTATGATTATTGCTATATTACCTTGTTATATAATAAGCTTATTATTTATTTTTTATATATATTTTGATACAGATGTCATCTTCTGATAATGATCATAAATATAATGAAGAGATTGAAGAAGAAATTTTGCATATGGTTATAACTGGAGTAACACTAACCATAGACCATTTTATTAAATGTTATATTAAAAAACTACGTAAAACATCCCCTCACACTAGATGGATTTTTGTAATGGAAATACTTAATGGCCATAAAGATAGATGTCATCAATAATTTATAATGGAAAATGATGTTTTTATCAAATTATGTAAATTGATGAATGAGTCATATGAATTAAGGAAAGGTATAGAAGTAACGATAGAAGAAGCTGTAGCTATATTTTTAATCACTTTAGGTCATGGACTTTGTAAAAGAATAGTTCAAGAAAGATTTCAACATTTTGGTGAAACAAATTCTAGATGGTTTGAAATAGTATTAGAGGTCGTTTCATGTATGTCGATTGATTTCATAAAACCAAAAGATCCAACTTTTAGAGAAATTCCATGAAAAATTAAAGATGATAGAAGGTATTGGCCTTATTTTAAAGACTGCATTAGAGCAATTGATGGAACACATATACTTGTTGTATTTTCAAGGTCCAATCAAATAAATTATATTAGTAGAAAAGACAATTTTATGCAAAATGTAATGGTTGTATGTGATTTTGATATATATTTTACTTTTGCTTGGGCTAATTGGGAAGGCACAACATATGATGCTCGAATTTTTATGGAAGCTATGCGTAATGATAAATTACACTTCCCTCATCCACCTAAAGGTTTGTGAATACTTTATACATTTTTTATTTTATTTTATTTATTCTTAATAATTCATAACTTATTTATTTATTTATTTTTAATTTGGAATGAAGGAAAACATTATTTGGTAGATGCAGGATATCCTTACATGTAAGGTTATTTAGGACCATACAAAGGTGAGAGATATTATCTTCCTGATTTTCGACGTGTTGGTTTTCCAAAAGGAAAGAAAGAAATATTCAATCATGTTCATTCTTCTTTAAGATGCACAATTGAACGAACATTTAGCGTTTAGAAAAATAGGTAGAAAATTTTAGGTTAAATGCCTAGTTTTCTTTTTCCAAAGCATGATAAAATTATAATTGTTTCAATAGCTATTAATAATTTTACAAGGTTAAATGCTCAAAAGGATGAAGAGTTTTCTTCTTATGATGAAGATGATGAATAACTTCCTACAAATGAAGAAATTATTGAAAATGAAGATGTTGAAGAAAATCATTTAGACGAGCCACAAAATAATGAGATGAATGATGCAATGGAACATATTACAAATCTTCTTGTATTACAATAAAATGCATAATTTTATTATGTATTTAACTATTTATTCAACTTATATTTATTTTGGGATTTATATAATATTATTTAACTCTTTTTAATATGTTTTAACATTTATTTTTATATTAATTTTACTTATGTTATAATCCATATAAAAGATTTGCTTAGATATATTTTCACTTATATTTCATATGGTTTAAAATTATATAATAATTAATATATTGTGCTTTACATATGGTTTAATATACTTTAAATAATATTTATATGCATAAATAACTTTTTATTATAAATAAAATATAGTTAAAATCAAAAGCGTTTTTTATTTTTATGTTGCCAAACAGTCTACTATATGAAGCTCTTTCAAAAAGCTCTTATTTAAATAACAATCAAACAGTCAACTAACTTCTCAGAAAGGATCTATAGGAAAAAGCTTTAGTGATAAAAGCTCTAATGGTATGAACACAACCAAACAGAAGTTGAAAATCATATGGCCATCTACTCTAGCTAAAGATGTGAAGCTTCGCTAGGTTACATACCAAACTAATTCGAGTTTGTGAGATAATTGTTTAATTGTATAAATAAGCTTTAGCACAATTGGTAAAGTTGCTCATTTATAACCACAAAGTCACAGATTCAAGTTATGAAAATAATTTCTTTGGCAAAATTTAAAAAAAAAGGTTGCATACATTATGACTTTCCCTAAGCTTTCCTTAAATTTTCCTAAAATAGGAAGCCTTGTGCACTGAATACTTTAACTTGGACTTTAACTTTTCTTGATACAATGTCATTCTTGGGTGGAAGATGCATATAATGAATTCAGAAATAGGAGGATTTGTAAAATAGTTAAGATCATAGGTTTAATTCAGGGAAACAACCTCTTTGTAAAAATACAAAGGGAAGGTTGCGTATATCATAATCCTTGAGTCTTGTGCACTGAATATGTTGACCTTTTCTTAAGAGGATGTGAATGGAAAAAGAATGTGCGATATTTATTTTACCAACTGATTGTTATAAATGGAAGTTATAAATTTATATTTATTGGCTTCTTATTTCAATTTTATATGACAACTTTACATGTGTTATGTAAGTTTCAATATATATGTGTTATATATCACTTCTCAAAGAGTTTTCATTGGTTTTGCTATAATATATAAATATATACGAGTTTTCCTTAAAAGAATAAGTACGTAATTGTCAATTTTAATTATAAAAATACATTTCTACTAAAATTTATACATTTTTCGATAGATATCTATTAAAAATTTGCATAAAGTGCAAGTGGCTGTATAGTCGTATTTGAATTCTAAATATGTCAGTTGACTATAATTCCATGGCCACAGCCCACGTGATGCATGCACTCGGTATGATTGAAGAGAATAAGCTTGGGGCCATCTATTGTAAGACTTTTTAAGTTACGTACGAGATGATGAAACCATATTCCTTAATTTCAGAGGGCTTCATCCTTCCTCACACACACAAACAAAAGGTCTTCAGTGCCTTTATCTTCTGAAGCTATTTAAAATAAGCTTTATAATGTCTTATAAGCAACATCAGAATCTGCCTATTTCTCACGCTATTACATTAAGATTTATCAATTTCTTCAGTGATGTTCATCGAAGAGCATGCGTGTATGCTGTTTCTTGCAGCTTTCAACTCACAATAACTAGTTTATGAATCTATAGTCTTTAACTATAGAGGTTGGAAAATATTCACGTGTTATTCTAGTTGATAAAGAGATTTGTTTCTGGAAAGCAAATGGATAAAAGAAAAGTGGAAATTGTTGCTTTTGTGATACTTAGCCAAAAGAAAAATAATTTGGATCTCTTCAACTTAGGTAATTATTCAATAAATTTTATACTTAAAGGCAGGGACAGATTTACACTGGGAGCAAGTAGGGGCACTTGCCCTCACTGCCTCCAAAACATTTCACATAAAAATTATTATTTTTAATTTTGATCTCATAAATAAAATAAAATTTTGCTCAAACTAAAATTTTGCCCCTATTAAAAATAAAATTTTATTCTCATTAAAATTTTGTCTCTGCTTTAAAAATTTTATGGATTCGTCCCTGCTTAAAGGAATTTGACTTAGTTGGTATGGAGAGGAACTCATTTCCCTTGTGAACGAGGATTTCATGAAGTAAATTCCTAAATAGGTTTAATTACAAAAAAACCCCAAACTTAATCAACTTTGTAATTATATCTCTAACTCTAAAAAGTAATAATAAAATATTCAAACTTTCAATTTTTTTCAAGCGACTTTAGTTTCTCTATTATATTTGCTAGACATGACATGTCAGGTGTCTAGAAACTCTTATTATTAGTACACATCAGCAGTGGTTATCATAACTAATCCTAATTAATAAAACACAGTCGTTTAATCACTTTAGTAAAAGATGTCATTATATTAAAATGAGTTAACCCCCTTTCTTTTTCAATTTGCTAATGTGAACTCTCCATCTCTCACCCCTTCCTTTTCATCATCATCAACATATAGTGAAAATCCCATACTAATGCGGGGTCTAAGGAGATCTGATATTATGCAGCCTTACCCTTACGTAGTAGAGAGGTTGTTTCTAGACTCACATGCAAATATGACATGAAGAATAAATAACAACAACAACAACATCAACAACAATAATAATAGTAATAATAAACAAATAAATAAGAAGAGAAGAGAAGCCCTAACAGTTGAGCAAAAGATGTCCAACTGGTCAATAAGATGCACACGTCAAGGGAATCATAGACAAATCAAATCTTACAACCAGGCATAATATAAATGCATTCAACAATTAAAGAATTAAAAGCAATAGGTAGAATGTATGTACCAAAAGAGTTAAAACAACTAGACAGTGATAGAGAATATTGTTACCAGAGCCTTTATAAACATAGAACTTGAATACGGGCCACGAGACTAGAAGTAGAGACGACCTCATTTGTAGATCATGAGAATTCCATTGTATCACCTGCAGGAAAATATGTGAAGCAAAACAACAGTCTAAAATATTAGGCGTTGCCAACATTCGGAAACTTGAGTGAAAACTCCTGAAAAGGGTTCTAGTGTCAGAAGATTTTAAAAAATTGCCAAAAGTTAGGAAAAACAACCCCTCGATGAACTCAGTACTCTTACTAACATATGCCCCTCCAATTCTATATCATGTTGCCCAGGAACATCACCCATGTGTTCATCCTACGTATCTGTCAGATTTCCCTTGAGTATAGGTTTATTAAAAATCTAATAATATATAATTATTGCAATGAGTATAATACAAAAATTATAGGAGGCCCTTGTCAGAAGTAGCAAACAAAGAGACAAACCAAGAGAAACTTATTGGCCAATAGGCGAAAGAAGCAGAGAATAATAATTATTTCAAAAATTAAAAGAAACAAAAAGATTATCAAATACACAAACCATAACCATATATAGACACACACAAACCATAACCCCCTTCTTTTTCAGTTTACATAAATCAGTTTGTTTGTTTGTGTTAAGATATCTAATTAATTATTTTAGGCATTATTTGTAATTGGATATATTTGATCTATCATTATGATAAGAAATTCACTTTGTCTGGGATTCTTGAAAATAAGATAGTGTGAAGGATAAAATCCTGGAGAAGATAGGATTTATTGGAGATAAAAACATCATGTTTTATTGAAGATAATACACAACATATTTTTTGGTGATTTAAGTTATCTTTGGCAGTTGTATTTTCAAGGATTTGAGCAATCTTTTGCTACTGTGTTCCATATACATAAACGTGGATTTTT
>JANVCL010000003.1:9887770-9915874 GCA_026546855.1 Erythroxylum incrassatum | reverse complement strand
GCTTTTCATTTCTTTCACATGGTTTTTGACCTTTTCATTTATCTCTTTTTAAAATTATCGTAATTTTTTATATGTTACTTGTTATTAGATTATTACCTATTTTATGTGATATAATAATGCAGTTTTGATTTTAAAAATACATTGCCAAATTCTACGGGATCGTATAAATCCTTAGTTAGACTGTATAAATCTACTGTATAAAAATACATTGCCAAATTCTACGGGATTGTATAAATCCTTAGTTAGACTGTGATTCCAACTCAGCACATTTTGAAAAGAGTTACTCTTTGAAGAATACAGTACAATAAAAGTTGTAAGCTGCATTCAAAAGGAAGTTATTGTCTATTATTGACCTTTATAGTAGAATAAGTTGGGAGGCCGAGAGGTGGTTTATCCTGAAAATTAATCTATTATGTAGACATTCAATATTCTTTTTTTAATTATGTTAATATAAGAAAATAAAAAATTGTATTCAAAACAAAAACTTATTTTTTAAAAGTTAATTTAGTTTCATCATGCATTTAAAGTCAAAATTATATTATTTTGTAGATTAAATAAGACAATAAATAAATAACAACTCATTAATTACAACAACGATTTAATAGAAAATCCAGCTAAATTTGGGGTCTGACAAGATCTAATATATGCAACGTTACTCTTAACTAGTAAAGAGACTGTTTTAAAAAATGTCAAGAAATTACGTTATGATTTTAGAAGCATAGAAACAAACTGAACAAAATAATCTACAAGAAGAACTCTTTTAATTAATATTTAAAAAATTAGATTAATAATTTAACCATTAAAATGAAATATTTAAATTTTAACTTGACACAAATAAAGATGGAAACTATTTTTGTTTTGATTTTTATAAAAACTAATTAATTAATTAACTATTTAATTGATTTTTAATAATAAAAATTATTAAAATAAACCAAATAAAAAATTCAATTCAATTTGATTTTTTAATTTTGATTCTTAATATTCCTTCAATAGCTGGTCAATGTTTGCTGCTGACTTTCTCAACACGTCACGTATGCCTGAGCTGCTGACTTTTTCACCACGTCATGTATGCTTGAGCTTGCCCTTAATACGTAACCAGAATCGTTGTTTACTCTTTATCTACAAAATGCCAAAACTAGTTTGTAGAAAATAGTAATTCAATTCACACTGTTTAAGGCACATGAGAAGCAACATTTGATTGAATAGTATACATGTGAACATACGCTGAAGACAATTCTATAAGAGTTTTAAGGTAAAAAAAAAAAGGAAAAAAGTCAATCGATACTTTAAATATGCTAGTCGAGACACGATGCCCTTTTTCCTCACTCTTATCAACAATTTAATGGTTGAAATTTCTTTTCTTGTGTATATCCCTGATCTATCCACAATAGAATTTCTTTTCTTGCGTATATCTAAAAAAACAAGACTATCGAGATTTTAGATATCCTAGTCGAGACACGAGGCCTTTTTTCTCGCTCTTATCAACAATTTAATGGTTGGAATTTCTTTTCTTGTGTATATCCTTGATCTATCTATAATAGAATTTCTTTTCTTGTATATATCTAAAAAAACAAGACAATCCAGACTTTAGGTATGCTAGTCGAGACACGAGGCCTTTTTCTTGCTCTTGTCAACAATTTAATGGTTAGAATTTCTTTTCTTGAGTATATCCCTGATCTATCCACAATAGAATTTCTTTTGTTGTGTATATTCAAAAAAATAAAAGATAATCGAGACTTTAGGTATGTTAGTCGAGACACGAGTCATTTTCTCTTGCTCTTATCAACAATTTAATGGTTGAAATTTCTTTTCTTGTGTATATTCCCAATTTATCTACATGATTAGCTCATAGGAGAACTCTAGAGTGACCTATTAATCGGTAAAGGTGAATTTTAGACCGCATTACTCTAATCTATATCCGTGAATTTATAAGTTGATTTTATGTAAAATAAGGAAATTTATTATTTAATATATGAATTGATATATGAGTTATAATATTAAGACAAAATTAGTCTCTCCTTCATTATCACCTAAAAAATTTTATTGACATAAAAAAAATCAATACAGAGAAACCATTAACACAAATGTTGGTCAAAAAGGGCACTGAGGTATCTTAGTCTGACCTCGTCAACGTTGGAACCCATGTTCTTGTACTACTAGTCGTCATCACGGGTTTCAGATTTGTCATCACAGGAGGAACTTCTCAACAAGCCACAGAAGTTGAGTCGGTTTAGTGCAATGCAGTGAGGAGCAAGGAACTTGATTTTCAATGCTATCCATAAGCTTTTCAGGTCATGCTATTCGTCATCACAGGTTTAATAGTCAGGAGAAACTTCTCAACAACCCAATAGATTATTAATCATCATTTTTTTATTAACAGGAAAATTAACAAAACAGATTACAAAACGAGACTGGGGCAACCGATCCCTGACATATCCTCTAAAAAGATATTGTGACACCCAAGAGGTGTAGTATCAAAATAAACGTCTCCTACATCACAATGTTCAGCATAGGGAACAAGCCAGTCAGCGAGGAATAGGAAAATTGAATTTTGCTTCTATTTAGTTGGACTTATAACAGTAGAGTTTTTTTTATAGAACTTTTCTGAAAACAACTTTTCAAAGAAGTCATTTAACTGTCATTTTTTTTTGGAAAAAGCTTTATATAATAAACTGTTTGATAACATAAAAATAAAAAACTTTTAATTTTAACTATATTTTATTTTGTAATAAGAATTATTAATGCATATGAATATGAATATTATTTAAAGTATATTAAACAATATGCAAAGCATAATATATTAATTATTATATAATTTTAAACCATATGAAACGTAAATAAAAATATATCCAACCAAATCTTTTATATAGATTATAAGATAAGTAAACTAATATCGAAAATAAATGTTAAAACATATAAAATCAAATAATATTATATAAATATCAAAATAAATATCCAAGTTGAGTAAATAGTTGAATACATAATAAACAGGAAGATGAGTTTGTAGGTATTGTTGGAATTATATGTAAAATATAAAGACAAAAGAGACTAAAAATAGGTTCATTAATTGATATAAAAAATTACCTAAAAACGCTTTTTTTAGAAGTTCCAAATTTGAACTTTTTAAAAGGTTATATTTTGGTTGCAAAAAAAGTCATATCTATTAAAGAAATATTTTTTTTAATTTTAAGTCAAATACTCATTTTTAAAAACAAAAATATTTGTGGTAGAAAAAGTGTTTATTGACCTCCCAAAAATCTATCTAAACAGACAGTTAGTTCTTTAACTATGTAAAACTTAATAGGTGATATTGGCTGGTACCATGCGAAAAATGTTGGTACTTACCAGTATTTTTTCCAGTACAGAACTTCCCTCTATCTCATACAATTTTGCAACCGGTATAATACCTATTACTCGGTATTGGCCAATATGAAACGAAAAATATAACACTCGGCAAACGATGATGGTTAACGCTTTTGTCTATTTCTGCCCTTTCTACCCTTTCGTTCTAAGTATTAGCTTGTATTAGTGATCATCATGGTGTCGTTGGTTGTTCCGTGATTTTTATAACGTTGTCGATTAGCTCATCTTGGATGTAAGAGAGGCTTCTTGAACTTATATTTCATATTATTTTCAATAAATTTAAAATTGCAAAAAATCACTGGTTTTGCTACTCAATTGCGCAATCATCGGTTTGAGTGGCATGTCACTTTTTGTCATTGCTTGCCAGCTCTTGACCAATTTTCCAATAAAATATTCGTCAAATTATTGGTTGGTCTCCTCAGTAACTAAGTTCGTCGTCTATTATTATGTCACCTAGCTCGTCATTAGTCACCTAACCTGTCACTAGTGGCCCTCATGCCTGTAACCGCCTTATGCTATATTTCTTTTCCTATTGCCTCATCACGAGCTGCCTATGCCTTTTGTTTGTCATTAGCACTCTCGGCTCTCTAATCTTATAATTAAATGAGTGTTCTAGTAATTTTTGCTTTACTCAGTAGAAGTTTTCCTAAGATCTAGGTAATTTTTCTTTTACTTTAAAACATTGTTTAATATTTACTAATTTAGGTGAATTTTGTTTGATAGCTTTATATTCTTTTTTATTTGATGTATAAAGCATAAAGATATTTTTAAAATTTTGTTTCCATTTTTCTTTGCATTTTTATGTGACTAGTGAAAATTAGTGGATTTATGCTTGTTGCATTACCATAGATTTGGTAATTTTAATCTAAAGTTACAGATATTTTCTTAAGATGTCAATAAAAGTCTATCGTACATAACTGGTTTTGATGACATCAACAAGCTCCTAAATTCAACGGTATTATATATTTTACAATTGGTTAGTTTCTATTACGGAATATTCTGATTGATATGATTGATAGTGTGAACATGTTCAGTTTGCCAAAATGAAACTAACCAAAACTGCCAAAATGTTGTTAAAATATATTGTCTATTTAAGTGCACTACCTACCACTTATTAGGAGGACATGAAATTTTTTGCTTTAATACTACCCAAAATATCATAATAATATAAATGTGATATAATAAATATTTTATTTTTGATAATATTATTTTAACATATTTCTTATAAATTTAGATAAGACTGATCGTTTAACTCTCTTATAAAAATAAAAATAAAAATATGCAATTATAATAAATGAATTTAATTTCAAATGTTATCTTTACATATTTAAAAAATTATAATAATTTTCTATATGTATATACTAAAAAGTATATAGATCGTAGATATGAAGTATATATAATTAAAATATTTATTAAATATATTTAAATTATGTTAAACTAATATATTTAGTTATATAGTCTATAATCACTTTATATAAGTCTAATTACATAAAAATTTATTTAATAAATTCTTATTTGTTTCTTTACTATTTATTAAATAAATTGTAGAGAAATTTATCATGTTTCCTTTTATGTATAGGTAATTATTATTTTATAAGGAGAAATTTTAAGTTTTTTCAATTTAATTCTAAAATTTTTAAAATTAAAATTTTCATTGGTATTTAATAGGTATTTGAGTTACTAGCTGGTACCAACTGAAAGAGTCGGTACCAGTTGATACTAAAGTTCTATACAGTACTTCTTTGTTCAGTATCGACAAGTAGGGTATGGTATTCAAACCTGTGATTGGTGAGGAGTATAACATTAATAAGTCTAAACTAGATGTTTTTGTCATTAAGTTTAGAACAAGTAATTATTGTCATAAGTGTCACTAAAAAGGTTATATTAGATCTAATCTAGAGTTAGAAATAAAATGAGTTTGTTTAAATATTAAGAAAGGGAAAATTGTTAACTCGTTAGACTATTTTGGTCATAAAGATGACCTTAGTTCATGTCTTAATAAGGGCAATTGTATTAGTATATTCAAATCTACTATAGAAAATGACACATTAGTCACACTATCATTAAAAAGTGGGAACAAGAAACATAAGCAATTAATAAATTTAAGTAGCTCACTTAATATGGTTTATAAAAATGATGTTAATTTGTTAAAATTGAAAATAGAACCATGTTGACGTTCATTTAGGAGTAGCATGGGTTTAATAAGACCATTTTACCTATTGCATGAAGAATGTCTAGTTTATATTCAAATAAGGATTATAAATAGATGTTACTAATACTCTTAGGTTTCCCTTGACTTTATAACCTTAATGTCATTAACTTTAATATACATACCATTTTTTCATCTAGGCAGAAGGGAAAAATATGATTTTTAGAATTGCCACGCCTAAAAAAAATAAAGGTAAACCTGACATATCTCAAATTTCTCAAAAGAATATACATATTTTGAAATATAAAGAGTTTATGTGTTTGGCATTAATAGCAAGAGAGGTGTCACTTAATTATTTGTTCATTGATGTTCCTTTTTAGGCAAAAATTTTACTTGTTGATTTTATTGATGTTACCTAATGATTTTCCTAATCAATTGCCACCTATAAAGGATATACACATGCAATTTGTTTAGTCTAAAATCATAATTGCCTAATATTTTATATTATAGGACGACCCCAAAAGAGAGAGGAGTTAAGTAGGCAAGAAGATGGACTTTTAGAGAAAGGTTTAGAGAAACTAGGTGATACCTACTTTATTAAACCTAAGAAAGATGGGTTATGAAGAATGTACGTATAATAGGCCCATTAATAAGATCACAGTCATGCATAAGTCTCTTATTTCTCTCCTTGAGGGCATGTTATATCTTTTAATTGGTTCTACTCAGTTTTCGAAGATAAATCTTTAAGGACATGTTATATTTTTGATTTGGTTCTACTATGTTTTCGAACATAAATATGTTGTGGTTGTCACCAATTTTGCATTAAGGCAACATATGAATGAAAAATTGCATTTAAGAATAAAGAAGTTTGTTTGAATGGCTACTCATGCCTTTTGGTTTGTTCGATGTTCTTGTTACCTTTATGAGATTCATAGCCTATATTGTTTAATTGTTCCTTGGTAATTTTATGGCAAGTCTAAAGATGAGCATCTAGTTTATCTTAAGCAAGTTTTTTTCATTCTTCGAAAAGCTAATCTTGATGCTAACTTTAAGAAATGTTCTTTCATATAACTACATACGCTTTCTTTATGTTCTACTTTTTTAAACATGGTATAGTAGCTAATATTGAGAAAGTGAGAGCTATTAAAGAAAAGTCTAAACCTAATTATGATATTAAGGATCTTAGTTTCCATAATTTAGCTTTTATTTATATGAGGTTTATTAGGGGATTTAATATCATTATAACTCTTACCACTGAATTTCTTAAAAAATTATAATTTCTGATGGTCCAATAATGATATAAAGGAATTTATTTAAATCAAATAAAAGATGATTGAAACACATCTATTTGATTTCACTAAGGTTTTTTCAAGTTAATTATTATGCATCATTTGTAGAAATGCTAAATAAGCCAACTGGCATTAATTTTTAAATTTTGTGATTAAACATCACATTGGTGTGAAAATAAAGTTATTAAGAACTTTTTTGCCTAGTTGCTACGCTTAATATTATGAGTATTCGTGTTATCAGTTTTGATAGATTGAAAGATAAGCATTATGTTTATCTTAGTTTGGTAATATTTAAGATAAGGTTAGAAATGATGATGTTAAGAGCTACAGATAGAAAATTAATGAAAAGAAAATTTTATTTGCAAATTGAGAGTAAGAATCTTAAGCACTTAACAAATCTATCTGTACAGAGAGGATAAGACTCTAGTACAATGAAACAAATAACTACCGCCCAAAAAGGAAAGCCACCAACAAGTATTTAAACTGAATAATAATAACAAACTCCTAAAACTTAGGAATATATATAACAAAGTGACTAAATGGTGCTAAGAAGCACAGAAACATCATGTTTGTTAGAAGGTTCCCTTGAATTATGCTAAGAGTGGATCATGACTCAAAAGCAAGTAACACCCATAAACTGATATAAGCTGACTTGTTCAGTTGCCATGTACTCCTTATGTGTTTCTCTTGATTTACTTCTAAAATAGGTGCATAAGGGTGGGCTTGTATCAATGCATTCCACTTGAAAGGTTGACTTATACCCAAGGCGAAAAGAAGGAAATTGTTTAGCTAGTAGATCATAATTTTCCCAGCTTGCTCCTTCAAAGGGATGTTCGGCTCATTGAACAAGCAATTCACAACCTTCATTAACTCATTGATGAGAAAGAATCTTTTTAAGAGATAAGATGAGCTCATAATCATTGTTAATTGGAAATGGTGATAGAGGAATGGTAGCTTGTTATCCATAAGATTGGGCGAAGCAAAGAGTCATGGAAAATTGGATAGACTTTGGAAGATTCAAGAAGCTCTAGTTCATATGCCATATATCCAACACATCAAAGAATTTTGTATGGTCCAAAAAAGAGAGGGGATAATTTTCATACCTGTGGTGAGATAGAAAGCATTGGAGATAAGGTTGCAAATGCAGAAAAAAAATTGTCCCCAAATTGAGAAGTAACATCCCTTTGATGAGCATCTACTTGATGATTCATTCAAGTTTGAGTTTTCAAGAGAATATCCTTGTGGATATTAAGCATGACATCGTGGGTAATCAACTGCTCTTCAAGCTTAGCAATGTGTGTTTCCTTACGAACAAAAGGGGAAATGGTTTAAGGGTCTCTTCCACAAACCAGCTTAAATAGACTGGTCCCCGTTGAAGTATAGAACCCCATATTGAAAGAGAACTTTGCCCATGGTACATATTGACTATAAAACTGTGGCTGCTCTTGAATGAAGCACCTTAAATAAGTTTCCAAGCCCTTATTGACAACTTTCATTTGCCCATCAGACTATGGATTATTTGAAATGCTCTTCCTTAATTTGGTATTGTTAAGTTTAAAAAGTTCTTACCAAAATGCACTAAGAAAGATAAAATCCCTAGTAGAATGTATTGACCTTGGGACACTACAGAGACACAAAATTTCTTTGCAAAACACATTAGCGATGGACTTGGTAGTATAGAGGTGAGGAATTGGGATAAAATGAGAATACTTGTAGATACAGACCACAACAACCAAAATAATGTCATAGCTACCGAACTTGGGAATTTTGGTAATAAAATCCAACGATATGTCCTCCCATTTCTCTTTAGTATGGGCAAAGGCTATAAAAGATCGGCAGATACTAAAGCTTGGTATTTGACTTGTTGACAAACCAAGCAATTTTGATCAAAGGTTTTGACGTCCTGCTTCATTTGTGACCAGAAAAAATTAAACGGGAGGTTCTTCAAGGTTTTCAAATATTCTCCATGTCCTACAATGAATGTATCTTGAGATTTTAAAAGAACCTTTTGGCAAAGGGAAGGTGCATACAGAACAACTAATTTTTCTTTGAAGTAAAACTTATGATCCACCATTTGAAAATCTGGTTAAGAGGAAGGATTTTGCAGACAACATCCATAATCTCACTAGAAATGGGTTTGCTTGGAAAGCCTCATACAATTTGGAAAAGTCAAATGATATTGGAAGAGCAAGAGCAAAAAATCAACGTGTTATGGAAGTCTTGAAAGTAAGTTAACCCCTATGTCTTTTCCTGCCTTATACATAATTGTGAAGTCAAATGGCAATAATTTCGTGAGAAGTTGCTGTTAATTAATAGTAATACGCTAGTTAAGGAGATACTTAAGGTTACAGTGATTTGTTTTTACCAAAAAAATGACGACTTAAAAGATAGTGTTTCCACTTTTGTAAGGCTAAAACAAGAGCAAGCAATTCCCAGTCATAAGTAGATTTAAATTGGTTGGAAAAAGATTACTAAAATAAGTGATTGGATGGTCAGCTTGACAGAGGATAGCCCTAATTCCTTATGAGGAAGCATCATATTCCACTATGAATGGCTTGGTGAAATTTGGTAGTCGGAGGACTAGTAATGTGATTAATGCTTGCTTGAGCTGTTAAAAAAGGCTTTTCTACCATTGGAGGCCATTGAAAAGCATTCTTCTTAGTGAGATCAGTAAGTGGTATCATTCTATAACTCTTCAAAAACTGACGATAGTAACTTGTTAACCCAAGAAATCTCCATAGCTTCTTTACGTTCGTCGATACTGGCCACCCCAAAACTGTTTGAATTTTCTTTTGATCAACACCAAATCCTTTAGCTGAATTACATGTCCTATAAAGGAAATATTTGTCTAACCAAATAAACATTTAAGTTCCTTGGTCTAATAGCGGTTTTCCTAGAGCAGCTAAAGTGCAACTTGCAATGGATTAATATGTTGTTTAAGAGTTAGACTATACACCAAAATCTCATTAAAAAATGGGATAAATTTACATAGATATGGTTAGAATAGGTCATTCACTGTTGATTGGAAGGTGGAGGGGGAGTTGGTGAGCCTAAAAGGCATCACAGTGAATTCATAATGGTCGGAATGGGTGCAATAAAATGGTTTTATGGATGTTTACAGGTTGACACGTATTTGGTGATAACTAGAACGCAAATCAATTTTGGAAAAGATAGTGGCACATGAAATTCGTCAAAAAGCTCATCAATGTTTGGGATTGGGTAATTGTCCGTGATGGTAATTTGGTTAAGGCTTCTATAATCAACAGATACACTCCAAGTGTTGTCCTTCTTTTTAACAAGGAGGACAGAGTTTACAAAAGGGTTTCTGGCCTTATAAAACCCAATTTAAGCAATTCAAATACTTGCTTCTCAATTTTGAATTTTTAAAAGTAAGGGTAGCGATAGGGACGGATATTTGGTGGTTTTTAATTAGGTAATAGAGGAATAGAGTGAGTGTGTTGACGAAAAAGTGGAAAGATGTTGGGTTCTTCAAATTTTGGTTCAAAATTTTAAAGAAAATTTTTAATTTCAAAAGGGATAGAATACCTGGACATTTGTCCTCTTTAGAAAAATATTGTAAGGTTGCTTCTGCTTCTGACTTTGATGGTACCTCTTAAAGTTTATATTGCTTCCCATTTAGATTAAATATTAGGAACATCTCATTCCAATTAGCTTGTACTGTATTTAGTGAAGGAAGCCACCTAATGCTAAACACCAAATTTGCTCCACTTATAGAAAAGGGGTAATAATCTTAAGTGATGGTGAGTCCTAGTAGTTGAACAGTAAGATTTTAGCAAATATGGTTGCAAAAAAATTATGTTTCCATTGTCAATTTGGATGTCAAAAGAGGGTATAAGTTGAAAAAACAGCTACAATTTTGTTACTAATTTTTCATAGACAAAATTATGGGTTAAGCCACTATTAACCAAAATAAATATCAAACATCGTCCTAAATTTCCTTAAAGCTTCATCATTAAGCTGGAATTCTTACCTAAAATGGCATAAAAGGAGATTCCATCCAAATTAACAAAAATTGCTTCCCCACTGCTGTTGTCGTCGTCTTGCAACAATGACCTTGTGCAAACTTCTCATTGCACCTAAAACAAATTTCCTTCGTGACGTTATTTTTTCTCTCAACGTCTCATGCACGAGTTTGAAGAGGGTGAGAGGATCACAGTGATGAAGTTACGACCTATGAGATGAGATGGTTACCTACTGATTGGGAATAAGTTTCCCGTGAAGAACTTTAACAAGTTCCTTATAGTACAATAGAGTACGTTCACTATTAATCTATGAAAAGAGATCAAGTGTGTCACCTTCTTAAGTATATAGCGGCAATATCAACTTTAAAATCATTGAGAGTTTGATAATATCGAAAAAAAATTTAGCCTTCAAAATCCAACCTTGTGGATCTCCTCCTTCAAATCATGGGAATTCCATCTTAGAATGTGGTCGTCGAGAAGGATTTTTCAACCACCAATGTAAGTCCATATCATCTTCAACTTCTTCTATATAAGATGATCTTCTGATAACTTGAGGGCCCATGCTATATTCAAGAGTCTTTCCCTTGGCAGGATCACATCTGTCATCAATTGAAATGCCTCCAGTTTAGGTCTTCATAGTAGCATCCATGGCTTCCAAAGAGGAAGCGAGTAGGGACAATTACTGTAGGATTGAATCGTTGATGGGGGTGGTTAGTTGAGTAGGTAGACAGATTGAGGGAGTTGGTGGGGGTGGTGGTGGATTACCGAAAAAGGAGGAGCGGGTGGAAACTATTTTGAATCTTGCAAGCTTCAATACCAAAATTTTAGGAGCTACAGATAGAAAATTGATGAAAAGGAAATTCTATTTGCAAATTGAGTGTAAGAATCTTAAACAATTAACAAATTTGTCTATATGGAGAGGACAAGACTCTAGCACAATGAATTAAATAACTACTGCTCAAAAAGGAAGGCCAACAACAAGTATTTAAACTGGAAGATAATAAAAAAAACTCCTAAAATTAGGAGTAACAAATAACTAAGTGACTAAATGGTATTAAGAAGCGTAGAAATGCCTTGTTTGTTAGAAGGTGCCCTTGAATTATGCTAAGAAGTGGACCATAACTCAAAAACATGTAACACCCATCAACTGACATAAGATGACTTGTTTAATTGCCATGTGCTATTTATGTGTTTCCCTTTCTGAAATAGGTGCATAAGGGTGGGCTTGTATTAGATAACCATTATGTTAGTTTTTTTATTTATTAAAGATGGTTATTTATTTAAAATGCCTAAGTTATATATGCCACGAACATCACTTATAGATATGTTGATTTCAGAGTTCTATATAGGTGGTTTAGTTAAACGTTTTGGGAGGGATAAAACTATTACATTGGTTGAGAATATATTTTATGAACCTTATTTGTAAAAGGATGTTGCTAGAATTGTTACATAATATAGAATATGTCAATTAGCTAAGGTCTATAACACTGGTTCGTATACTCGTATTGCATGTTTCTCATGAATTTTGGGAGGATATTGGTATGGATTTTATTCTTGATTTTGTTAGGATTACTAGAGGAAATGATCTTATTTTAGTTACAATTGAAATTTTTTTAAAAACAACACACTTTATTTCTTACAACAAAATTAATGATGCTCCATATATTGCTAAATTATTTCTAAAGGATTTGATAAATTATATAGTTTATCTTCCACTATTGTATATGATAAAGATGTTAAGTTTATTAAATATTTTTAGAAGACACTTTATAGATTGTTTTGTACCACTTTAAAATTTTCATATACTTTCCTAAATTCATAGGTCCTTACATTATTATTCACAAACTTAATTTAATATATGTCTCCTAGATTTGCCTAATAACATTAATATTAGCATGTTTTTAATGTAGATGATTTGATACTTTAAAACAACACCTTTAAGCCATCTATTTTGTCTTTTAGTATTTTTATAAGACGAACTAATAAAGGTCCACATTGATTACCTTTATTGTAGCATCCTAAGGAAGTAGCTGAGATCATCTTTGACAATGAATTTGTGACGTTACAAAAAGATAAAATGGTTATCCTAATTCTAATGATATTTAGAATAAAGAAAAAGAACTTCACTTTTGCTTTTTTTGTGTGGTTGGACTTATATATTTGATCTTACTTTAAAATCGAGTTCTTATCAATTCAAGGAAGATGATAGAAAATATAATATGTCCATATTAAAACCTAATTGTAATATCAAATCCAAGTCCAATAGTGCTTATTATTACATTTAATGTTTAGTTACTTCTACTTCCACTAATACTATAAATCTATTATAAGTTATTATAAGGGATAACAACTTAATTAGTATTAAATCTTTTGGGATTTTTTAACTTTAGCACCAAACATTTTAAAATTTTCAAAAGTTACTAACTTTTCAAAACCTTTACAACACAGTTTATTGTTGATGTGGCTAACCAAACTAATTTTCACATGGAAAATTTATAGACATATGGATATCCATGTGGTTGACCCATAACTTACAACCTATAACCTATGACATATAACCCACCAAATTTATTCCGAAATAACCCACACTTTCTAACCCTAATTTTCACCTTTCATCTTTCAAACAAAAGACCCATTATCGTTGTCTGAAAAACAAACCACTATTGTCGCTTAGATCCATTATTTTCGTTTAGAACACCTTCAAACTCTCAATTTTTTTTCCTTATTTGTTTATGAGTTTCATTGGCTAGGTACTAGTTTCATTCTTTGTTATATCATTTTTTAGGTTTTGTTAGCTACGAAGAATAATGAGATACTCTATCAAATCATGTATAATGGGACCTTTCACCCTCTAGGTTTTCAAAATCGGTGAAAAACTCGTACAATAGTTTGCCTAGATCAACCACCTGATTATTTCAAGTAAGTGTCGATGGTTCTACAATGATGGTTATTTCAAGTAAGCCTAGAATCTCTGTTTCTAGAAAGTAAAGGCATTTGTAAATGTCTATTTATTTCCTCAATATTTTCCTTGGTTCTGCAATAATAGCGTTAAATCATAAAGAAATGATAAGTTATGTCATCCTTTATCTTCAATGGAATCCATTTATTTACTACTTGATTAGTTAATTATAATTTTTACTTATTTATTTTAGATTCAAGAATTGGATTCATATATACAAGCAAGAATGATTGATCACAAATGTAGTTCTTGATGAGCTTAGTATCACATTTGGTGATGATTGTAATGAATGGGTGATGAGGGTTGTAGGGTGGGATTTGAGAAAATATGTGGCCTTGGTAAGTTAAGGAAATAGTAGGCAAGAGCCAACAACAATTCTACAACTCGAAGAGATATCTCCTCTTACAAAGCAAAATTGTAGATTTAATTTAATATAAGAAAGCACTAAATTTCAAAAGAATGATCTCAAATAAGATATGAAATCCATTTATTCATATTACTTATTTACAACATTTATGGTTGTTACATAAAGAGTCAAAAAACTTATATAAGTTCACCAACTACTTTGGATTAAGATTTTTTTTTGATTTTATAGGTTAATGAGTGTTAAGAAGACTTCATGGACAGAAAAAAATCTTGAAAGATGTTTTGTCTCTTATTTTAAATCGGGAGTGATTTATATATTAATAAATTGGTTTTGTCAGTTTTTTTGGCATCATATTCATGATAATTTTGTTAAAATTTTCCGTTATATGCTCAATTTCAGCATAGAGGTTGTAGGTTTTTTTTTAATGGCTAATGTGTGAAAGAGCCTTGAGCATTATTCCTGGTCTGCTAAAGAAGATAAAGAAGCTAGAAGAACATAAAGAAATGTTGAAGTTGGAAAAAAATATGAGTATTATACTGTTTATGATTGTCATTAAAATTGTTATGAGTGGATGTAATGGAAAGATTGGTTTGTATTTCACTGAATATTATTGTTGTTAATTATGGATTTTGGGGACTTTACTTACATTGACTCTTCGAGTTGTATAATGATTTATGTTGATGTTGATTTCATTTTTGGAATCCTTTAATTTGACTTGCCCATTATGTTTCCCTGTAATTGATGTTTATTGCTATAACTTTGCCATGTGCAGTGATTTTTCTTTGAAGGTAGTTACTTTATTAGTTTATCATACTTTTTTTGTTGGTATCGAACTAAAAATGGATGCATAAAAAGGGTTAGAAAGGTGACAAATTTCTTAGCAAGACAATGTAATCTTTCCTAACAAAAAAAGAAGAAAGCATGATTCTTTCTTTTCCTTGATGTATTTAGATCCTTAATGAAAGAGTTTTGATCATCATGTTTTGTTTCTAAAGCTTATTGTCCTTAAATTGCATGACTCGTTTTTTAATTTTCATGTTTTCCTCATATACTAATAATGAATTCAAGTCATTTTCTTCTTTTCAGTTGAAAGACATTTCAGGTTTCATTTCATTTCTCCAAATAATGGAATGTTGCCCAGACATGAGGCATATATTTTGAAGCCATGCCACTCACCTTAAAAGCAAGTGAATGCCCATAAATTTACTCAAAGACTAAAACTTTTACAACCTCAACATTGTTAGATTTCAAACAAGTGAATGGTAAAAGAATTAGCTTCCAAAATGGACAATGAATTTGTCTATAGCTGTATAAAAAAGATTAAGCATAGAGGCAACAATTGTTATATAAAAATCATAAAGATAGTAGTTGATATACAAAAATCATAAAGGTAGTAGTTGTTATACCAACCAAAAATCATTATCCCAAATGATTGTTTTGGCCTTGTCTTCCTTATTCTTCCATTAGTTGTTTCCTAATTAAAATAGCAATAAATAATTAAAAATTGACCAAAATTTCAAAATTAATTTATCAACCCAAATTAATTCCTATAACTCATCTTGACATTGGTGGTTCAGGAGCCTCACCTCGTAACATTCCATATCTACAAACTGATCTCTTTCTTTTACTTGGTTTTAATATTTGTAGTTGACTTGATTCTATAATAATAGATCTTGCTTCGACGTTACATGCAGTCTGCCTATAGAAAAGAAAAAAATGATCAACATGTACAATTAAGACATAAATAACTAATGTTGAAATTATTGTGTTAACTTACAGTCAAACTGACAAGACCTTCAATTGAAACTTGTTATGACAAACCCATCCTAGCCTTTTTTTGTTATGTCCTTCTTTAAGGCATGTTTGGTAAGTTCATTTTCATTCCCTTCCTCGACAACTTATTGCATGTGGCAGAATTCTCCCAAATCTCCTTTCTTTTAATATTATTTTTGTCCTACCTAGCATTTTTTGAAATGGAGTTGGTAATGGTGACCTGTGTTTAGTTTTAGCCAAAATTTCTCTCATTGAACTAGTCCCATCATATATTTATAAGCCTGCAAATACTTATCCTTTATAAACCAATATGATATATATTTTTCAGGCAATGCATTGTTATACTTGTTGGCAGCAATAGCATGTGAATATAGAATTTTTAAAACATCGCAACTTCTATAACTACATATCCTATATCTTAATTTCACAACATGCTTAAATCTTTTTTGCATTACTTCAAACCCACTAGTACCATTACTCTCAAGTTCATAATCAACACTTGTTAATTCTTTGTTTTCATTCTTAGACTTATCTTATCTACCCATTTATTTCCCATGTCTCTATTCTTAACTAATCTCTCCATCACAAGCACTCTAATTTGCTCAAGCTTTTGTATAATGTTCTTTGTTTGAGCTTCAATAACACTTCTATTAAATGCTTCACAAAGATTATTATCTATAATATCACACTTCAATGATGTGTTGAAATAAGCTCTTAAACACATTTTTAAAAAAATTTGGCAAATCCCTACGAGTATCTTCCAACTCCTTTAAATATAAAAGTAAGTCATATAATGAACCTCTGTGTAACATTCAATTAACAAAATTAGTAGATAACTAATACGAGCATCTTTATATTATAAAAGAAAATAAAGTTTAGACTGAACCTTTTTTTGATTTGAATCACTGCCCATCTACCTCCATCTTTTAGATCCAAGTCTTTCTCTAAAAACTACCTCCATCTCTTCCTACTTCTACAACTATCTAAGAAATCCTTCTTACAACATTCAAAAAATACATAAACTTTATCAAATGATGGCTGTAAATTATTTCCAAGTGATGGTCGTTCAATGACCAATTCAGCTTCCTTGTAATTCCACAACTTGCTATATTCTACTCTAACACCTCCTTTATTTCCTCTGTCACCAAATTTCAATCCCTATAACAAAAAATATAGTCAATATCAACTTTCAAATCTTTCATCATAAACTTTCTCAAATATTATAGTTTCAATACACTAAGTCCCAAGATATTATTGAAATAATTTTTAATAAGCCACTTTGAACCAACATTTTTTTTTTGTGGAAAACATGATTACATACATGCTTCTGCTCAAAAGCTCTTACCTGCCTACATTTATATAAGTAGTTAGTTCACAATATCAATGGTGCCTAAATTGAAAATAAACATAAAATTAAAATTACTTACTTGAAAACTTTTTAAATCTTTCACATAGAAATGTACCAACTGTAGTACTTACTCACATGTTTAGCTCTCACAAACTGTTTACTGTTCCTTATAAATTTAAACTCCCTTCTTTAATCAACAACAAGCTTATGAAGTGCTTCCTTAAATTGGTTAGAATCCTCAAACAACATGCTAAGCTCAGTGTCAACCTTTTTCTTATCAGGGTTGAATTTGTGAAGTTTGGATTTATGTTTTAACCTCTCATCCACATATGAACCACCTTCTTCTTCAAAACTAAAAGTGTCAACTGACTCAAAGTAATCTGTCATATTTTTTATTATGTACATCATTCCTATCATTGTTATCTTTATCACCAACTACACTTTTTTTCTATTTTTTTCTATTTTTTGTTATATGTTGCAGACATTGCTCTCAATTCTTTTTCTTCAATTGCCCATTTTAAATGAAATATTTAAATCCCTAGAAAATTTCAACTCTTCATCATTCAAGCATGAATCAAACTACTCTCTAATCATTACATTAACAAATACATCCTCTTCTTCTTAGCTAGATCAACTTCATCATCCACATTTTGTTTAAAATGTGAAAAATTGGATCCATGATCAATTTAGAACTCTATAACCTTATGTTTAGTAATCAGTTTACATATCTCCATCACATATGCATCACTCTTTCTCACCTCGATCAACCCATTTTTAGGTCATCACCTAGCACTTTATACATAAACTTATTTGCTTTTGGTCCTTTAACATCTTTTACAAGCATTTTCTTAAGGCTCCAATAACAAAATCTATCAATTTTAATGCCCCAACTTTCCTCATTTCCACCATGTATTCAACATCTTCTCCATATACAAACTTCCCATTATAAAACATAGTTAATTTTCCATCTTAGCCATTCATCTCTGTTTACCTACATGCAAATATCAATGTTACGTTAAGCATAAAGGCAATTAATACAAGACAAACACTTCATTATTGTGGTATAAAAGAAGCACTTTGTTTAATACAAGACACGCGCTACAATTAAATCTCCCTAGCCTTCCATCTATTTTTGACATAAGATCTGATATTTTAAGTTTCAAAAGGATAAAGTATACTAGTTGTTTGGAACAAGCCACATACTAATTGGCTAATGTTGCAATGGCTACAATCTTCTAAATAGATATATCTACTAAAGAAAGAAACTTGAAAAATAAGCATGCTTTTAGTCAATTGGTTTAGTAAATGACAACTTGCACATTTAGTTTAATAAGTTGATATCATCACTGAATATATAGAAGTTTTAAAAAATTCATTTTGTAAAGTAAAAAATGGAAACAAAACATTACAATGATTATAATAATCAAAGTGTAAGGCATCTTACGTTGCTCTAGCTAGATAATTGATCTAAAAATTCCCTGAAATAATCAGGTGGTCGATTATAGGTGCACTATTGTTATCATTATTTGATTGCATTTTCTTTAGCTCAAGCATACCTAACAGATTGATAAGATATAGATCTAGACAGAGATGCCACCATGAAAAGTGGTTTGCTAATATGTATGAAGAATTGAGTTAGAGGAAAACCCACATATCCCCTTTTTTAGTTGTTTTAGGAGTCCAACCAAATTACATTTGGCACACCATCATAAGACTCAGGATATGACATAAGAAGAAGAAAAAAGAAAGTTCTATTACCTTAAGATAACATCTCCAAACTACTACTAATCTGCAACTCTTGCATAAAACATTTTAAAGTTGTTATCATTAAGTGTGAAATAATCTTCATACAAGACGAAAAGCTTTTAATGCATAGAACACAAATGAGTTGAGTAGTAGACCCTTCGTGATGTAGATAACTGATTAAAGGACTTTGTTTGGATTTTCAAACCTGTTAATTGACCTATACAATCTCAAAGTTTAGAATAGCAAATGTTTGTCTAAAATGGATTTTTCCTTGAATTTCCCATTTATTAAAAAAGATATCTTTCTTGCTATAAAATTGGATATGCCACCATGATCACACTCTTCACTCTCTTTCAATCTTGTGATTAAAGAAAGGAAAGACAAATGAACATTTTTATACCATGAATGACACTTTTAAATGGTAACTTCCAATGATACAAAGATGTTATCGTGTCATACATACTTCTATTTATTCTAGTATGATATTCCCCAATTGTAAGAATAAAATAATTCACACACAAAAGACGAGCAAACTAACATATTCAAGTCAAAGAAGATGCAGAATAAACCAAATCTTGATACATCATATTGATACAACATGTACTTTCTTTCACCATACCAAAACTTGCAACTACTTATCACAAAACTAAAAAATGTTATAATGAAGAATGAAACCAATACCTAGCGAATAAAACCCACAAACGAATAAGAAAGCAATTGAGATTTTAAAGGTGTTCCAAACAACAACAATGGCTTCTTCTCAATAACGGCAATGACTCTAAATGATCATAATGATTTATTTTTCAGACATGAGGATGGGTCTTTTGTTTGAAAGGCGAAATGTGAAAATTAGGGTTAAAAGGTGTAAGTTATTTTTGGAATAAATTTGGTGGTTTATGGATCATGAGTTATGGGTTGTAAGTTATGGATTAGCCATATGGGTATCTACGTGTCTATAAATTTTCTATGAGGATGTCCAAATATTAAAGAAATTAGTTCTATTAGCCACGTTAGCAATAAACTCACATAATGAACTATTAAAATGTATTGTAAAGGTTTTGAAAGATTATTGAATTAATTTTAAAATTTTAAAAGTTTGACACTAAAGTGAAAACATCTCAAAAGATCTGGCACTGATGAATATATTATCCCTTATTATTGGAAGTCTTATAAACCATTAATATTAAACTTCTATTAGATTTATAAATTAGAAGTCTTATTAGTTATAATTTTCTATTTATATTTAGCTTTTCATTGGTGTATATAATAGTGCCTTTTATAAAGTTATTAAGGATTTTTATGATTATTAGTCATTGAAATCCTTTTAAATTTTTATTTTTATTCAATTCTTTATACATTATCAATACATTTGATCAAATTCATTTTTGTTATCAATACATAATTAAAGGTTATTTCACTATTACATTATTGAAAATAAGATACTTGAAAAAAATTGTTTAATATTTTAAGTGAATTTAAGAAGATGTCTTGTTTCATTTATACTCCTAAAAGTATATAATTTTTTTTGTGTTGTCATGGTACTTTAATAACACTATTTAAAATATCAAAATTTCAATCAAGTAACTAAGTAAAATTATGATGAAATTTGAAGGTTATATGAAATATAGATATTATCAAAATTTTCGTATTTATAATTATATGGTTTAAAATTTATCAATATCTCTAAATTCATGAAATTTAAATATTATCACACCAATTTAAGTTTAACTATATGAAAAGGATAAAATAAAATATATTAATTTGTTTTTTAAAAAAGTAATCAATTTAAAAACGTTGAGATGCCTGCATCCACAAATTATGATTATTTTATCCAAAACAACTGGTAGAGGCCCTCCCAAATCCCATTGAAGAAAGGATAAAATTCAAAGCCCTCCAAGAAACTTCAATGCCTGAAAGCTAGTAATACGACATTGGACCACTGCCGACCTATGGCCTTTCCCCTTAGAACTTGGGATGTGCCTATTACCAAATCCTGTTGAAGAATGAAGATGCCAATCCCCAACAATAATTAAACCGTAATAAGAAAGACATAAAATGCATAGGATAACCATCACTTTCAACTACGAAGCCAGTCGTAACAGAAACCGAATCATAGACATACAAAATATTTTTAAGCCACTGAACAGAGAACACAGTGCAAAAGTTGGTGGAGCAGGAGCAGTTGGTCCACCACCGGAATCATGACTTGTTAAAGATATGACCCACTCGCCCAACGAAATTGCTCATGTCATCAATCGTTGGTCCAACCAACCAATTGGGTAAATCTCAAAAGATGCTTACTTTACTACCCTCCCTCCCAATTTATGCATTGAATTGTTCATAAACTCCCTAAATGTCATGCATTTTAATATTTTTAACTTAGTACTTGACAGCATTTAACAAAAATTAGGTACCATAAGAATATGAGTTGGTTCTCTATTCTTTTAACTCTTCTCAATCTAATAATGCAAAAGCTCTTCATCACACTTCACCTTTATGCAAAGAAAAAGGTGTCACCGAATAATGCTCTATGGCGTCAGTGTGAGGCCACTAGGCCAATGGCATCTTGACACTTGGGCATTCAGTACAAGCTATTTCATCAGTCAATGTTCATTCACTCCTTGGTTTGTGTACTTGCTTTTGATTTTTGGTTACTTTCAAATCTTTGATCTTATGCTCTTTCCTCACCACCTACGTCATCCATCTTATTCTCTCCTTCTCATCCTAACTACCGAAAATTTTGGCAATCATTTTTGAAAAGAAAACTCTGTTTGCCAACATCTTTTCCTCTCATATTCCTCTCAGTTGCCATGGATCATGCAATGCAATGCAAAGGGATTTGTAGTAAATCCCTTTTTAAGGTAAGGCTAAAGGCTTTGTGTTGGTGATTCTCATATCAGATTAGAGTTCAAATTTCCAAGAAGCGACCAAAATACCCTATGGAATTCCTACCAGAAGTAGTAGTAGCGTAGTGGGCATTGGCTGAAGGACCAGTGCATTAAATTACACATTAGCGTAAATAAAGAAATGATAGATTAGGGGAATATTCAGTTTTCCCAATGCGACAAAAATACTCATAGGGCTTGGAGAGCAAGTCTAGGCATCATTTGCCCCTCTCCTTTTGTTCCCTTTTTTTTAATAATAATATATTATTATATAATCTGCACCTGCTCTCTGCCTTCTCCTCTCTAACAGCTAAGCTTAGGCTCTGCTTTTGTTTTTTTTTTCTCCTTGTTATCTACACTACACAGGCTTTTTACTACTTGGGTTTTGCGATGTACCTCCTTTCATTTTTACGCATTCCAAGTAAACACATTCCTCTTACCTACTCACCAATTCCATGAAGACCGTGAAGAATTTCACTCATCTCATCATGTGTCTAGAGTTAGTAAAATCATCCCAATAACTAGAGAAGACATGAGCATTATTGCTAATCACTACAATATTGCCTTCCAATCTCCTTTGACTTCTATTTTTGGTCATCCAAGCTAAAACCATGTGGGAGGTTCATCATCAAATTAAGAGTGAATTTATTATCATGATCCCTTATTAATAAGAGGAGTGGCTTGTATTATATTAAATATTAAATAATATAATTTTTAATATTTTATAAATAATCTAATATGAGTTTCACTAATATCTGAAAATTTGAAAATTTCAATAATATACGGTCTTAATAATAAAGCTGTAAAAGAGAGGGTGATAATAATTATTAATTAGGGTAATTGTGCATGTGGGGTGGACGTTGGCGCATTTTAGAGATTCCTCGCAGTATCCAACAAAAGAACAGCATGACCCTTTGCACGCACCCCCACCACTT
Source organism: Erythroxylum incrassatum (assembly GCA_026546855.1). Lineage (NCBI taxonomy): Eukaryota > Viridiplantae > Streptophyta > Magnoliopsida > Malpighiales > Erythroxylaceae > Erythroxylum > Erythroxylum incrassatum. The sequence goes on along the minus strand of JANVCL010000003.1, from coordinate 9,893,077 downwards.
CGGCGTATTTTAGTCCCAAATTCTTCTAAATTTAGTTAGTCTTTTTCTTAGTATAAATCATAATCGTGAAAACAAAAAATAATAAATAACACATTGTGACCATAGCGTGTTTTATTTTTATTAGTCATATGATGTAATGTAACATTATCATTGAATAGGATAGTCACGTCTTCATTCATATTTTAATTTTATAATGGAAGAGGAATAGAAAAACATGTCCAGGCGCATTTTAGCGTGGTGGGCCATGTAAGTGCAGAAACTTTTAACAGAAGGTGATTATTAACAATTAGAGTGAAATTACGTTTTTGCAGAGCCAAAAGCGAACAACGGACAAGAGACAAGACATTGCAAGCACGTGACCTGCCGAAAAAGAAATAGACCTTTTTTATTTAAAAGATGGAATTGAACAAATGAAAAATTAGATAATTTTCATTATTCAATTCCCCAATTCCCAGCTTTTGCAAACTGGACATCCTCTGATCAATCCAATCCTTCACATCACCTCAGTCCAATCACTGAATTTTTACAAAATTACAAGTATTGGATAATATTTCCATGAAAATATTGTATGTTTTTTTTTCAAGTTGTTATAAAAGAAATGAAATTTGGAAGAAACAACAGTACTTTTCCCCTTTTTAATTTTCGCAACCGAGTCTTTTTCTTCTCTGTATCTGTGTCCACTTTTGGCATTTTGTCTTGTGTCCTTTGGCTCTTTCTCTCTGTGAGTGTAACTTTCATTTGATCCTTCTCTTTTCTCTTTTAGCTTTGGTTGTTTGTTGGAGAAGATAATGGTAGCATAGCACTGGAATCATAGTTGTGGAGGGAAGTGAGAACAGGGTAAGAGGTTAGTAGCCAAGAACAAAACTTTACTTGGAATTTGTGGGGATCGACCATAACTTAAGTAATCATACACCAGCATTCTCAGATCTCTAGGATCTCAGAATTTCACGCTTGAATTCTTGCCTGTTTCTCGAGAAAATTCTCTTCCTTTTCCTACTTGTCTCAGTTAAAACTCATTAAGATTCTCTGTACTGGTTGGTAGTTATGCAAAGATCGCGACTTGCAGAATTTGGTGTCACACTAAAGTTCCTTGCTTTCTTGTTCAAAGCGGGAGAAGGGGATAAAAGATAGCAGAAATGCTTCCTACGGGAATAGTGGGATTTTGATTCTTTCTACTCTGATTCTTGGAGAAGCCTTTTTTTACTTATTTGGATAAAGGCGATAATTTCATGTTACCTTTATTTGGCTCGTGGGGCTGCCGGATATGGTAGCTCTGATTAGTATTCAAAGGTAGTAAACTTAGTGAAGGGAAGGGTTGAAGAATATGGAAGGTGGAAGTTTTGGAGTGTGGAAAGTGGGGCTCTTGGTTTTGGCATTGATGGAAATTTCATCTGCTACTCTTTCTCCAACTGGTGTGAACTATGAAGGTCAGTACCCTTTTCCCTGCAGATCTTTACCTGTTTCGCCTTCTTTTCTAATCTTTTTTCTCTTTCCATTCCTGATGATTCTTTTTTCTACTCGATGAAACATGCTGAGTTCTGCAACTGACTGTATCCCGTATTTGAATTGATGAGAAGCTTTTATATGCTGTTAGATGCTTTTATTATGTTTGCAACTCGAAAAAGGCTTTTCTATGCAACTTTCTATTACTCATTTCCATAAATCTATCCAGTGAAATGCAATCGCTGTGGTCTCAGTCTTGTATGGTAAAGATGTATGACAAGCTTTTGTCTGGCTGAATAATTTCCATCTTCTCAACCGTCTTTTATGTTTCTCTTATGTCAATCAAATTTGCGCAGTGGTTGCTCTAATGGCCATAAAAATTGCCTTACATGACCCGTACAATGTTCTGGAGAACTGGGATAGCAATTCCGTAGATCCTTGTAGCTGGAGGATGGTCACTTGCTCCCCAGATGGATCTGTTTCTGCTCTGTAAGTACTTTCTCTCAGTTTAGGTACATCTACTTGGTTCGCCTAACTTTGATTGAGGAATGTTAGTGGGAGAAAAATGAAAGCCTTCCTTTTGCAAGCATAATGGGAATTCTTTCCATAAACAGGGGACTTCCAAGTCAGAGCTTGTCTGGGACCTTATCTCCTTCAATTGGGAACCTTAACAATTTGCAATCAGTGTACGTTATTTTCTGAGTTGTTGCTGAATTGTGTGCGGATTCTACTATTTCGCAGCACCAGTTTTACTTATAAATGTTATCGGTGTTTAATAAATGTTTTTTTGAACATTGGAGCTTTTGATAGTGCTGCGGTTTCTCTATTTTCGAAGTGTACTACGTGTTTACCATAATATTGATGTTGAAATCCGATTGTGGTTGCATAACTATACAGGTTGCTGCAGAACAATGACATTTCGGGTCCAATACCTTCTACCATTGGGAGGTTGGAGAAGCTTCAGACACTTGATCTCTCCAACAATTCATTTGGTGGAGAAATTCCTTCTTCTTTGGGAGAGCTAAGGAACTTGAATTACCTGTAAGTAAACGTAATAGCATTTTGACTCTTTCTGCAATGATTTTCTGCCCAATATACTATACTTTAATAGCTCTGGATTCTTATGCTTAAAGTTTTACCCTTTGGAGCATATCAGGCGGTTAAACAACAACAGTCTCACTGGACCATGCCCTAAATCTTTGTCCAATATTCAAGGACTCAGCCTTGTGTATGTCCCTGTACCTTTGCACGTACTGGAGTGCTGCTTGGCTGCCACTCTATTTATTTATTTGGAAAATGCATATCTTTGTTGATTTGTGGATGCATCAGTTGACCAATTTAATTAATGTTTCGATGCAGGGATCTTTCATTTAACAACTTGAGTGGCTCCTTGCCCAAAATATCTGCAAGAACCTTCAAGTGAGTTGATATTAATCATTCTGAAATTGCTTCTCTTGGTATAGTAGTGTTAACATTCAACTCATTGAGATTCCCTTTGTTCTCTGTATTATATACAGAATAGCAGGTAACCCTTTAATTTGCGGACCTAAGGTTGATAATGACTGCTCTGCAGTCTTTCCAGATCCTCTGTCTCTTCCACCAGATGGTCTTAAAGGTAGATATCCCTTTAGATTTGGTTGATATAACGTTTCAGTTCTCTTTGCTATAGTAAATGGCATATGTATATTGATGCCCTTTGATATTGTAGCTCAATCAGACTCTGGATCAAATAGCCATCGTGTGGCAATTGCTTTTGGCGCAAGCTTTGGTTCTGCCTTTTCCCTTATTATTATCATTGGTTTGTTTGTGTGGTGGCGATACAGACGCAACCAACAGATTTTCTTTGATGTCAATGGTTAGTTTTAATCCTGTTACTTAAGTATTTCATTGTGGTTTCATTTTTCTATCCGGGTATAGTGTAAAGTTATCAACAATGACATCCTTGTTCCTCTTTATGCATAACTGGTTACGTTGGGAAGAGGAGCCACGTGGTGCTGGCTGGGTTTGAATCTGTCATTATAAGCTCTGTACTGAATTATTAGGAGGCATAAGACGTGAAAGCATTTTGTGATGTTGTATTGGAATGAGAATTACGGTGCAGCCTTTCATCTCATAAAATAACAAAATAAAAATAGTGCAAAATAGTAACTAGGTGGAGGAGCTAGTGATAGTTCTTGAACAAGGTTGTGAATTACCCTCAATCCAAGTGAATCAGCTTCTTAATTTGCAAGTAGTTGCTGCAGTAAATAATTTTCATGGCATCATCACATTAGGTATGTTTGCTGTGTATATGAAATGTTATAAACGAGTTCTATTCATTACAGTTCCTGCTATCAGTTTTCTTCTACGCTTAGTTTTACCTGGATTCTCACCTGTTATATCTTACTTAGCAGAGCAATATGACCCAGAGGTGTGTTTAGGCCATTTGAAAAGATATACATTTAAGGAGCTTCGATCTGCCACCAATCATTTCAGCTCAAAAAATATTTTAGGGAAAGGTGGATTTGGCATCGTATACAAGGGATGCATGAATGATGGAACTATGGTGGCTGTCAAAAGACTGAAGGACTATAATACGGCTGGTGGTGAAATCCAATTTCAGACAGAAGTAGAGACAATAGGGTTGGCAGTTCATCGAAATCTTCTCCGGCTTTGTGGATTCTGCACAACTGAGAGCGAAAGACTCCTTGTTTATCCCTACATGCCAAATGGAAGTGTAGCATCTCGACTTAAGGGTCAGCTAATTTAACTTCTCTTTTATTTGTCTCTGTGAAATTATGGCCTTTTGATCAGCAAAGTTCATGCAGAAGTAATTTATTGAGAAAAAAGGAGGCATAATAGTTATCAACATTAGAAAAGGGGTATTGGACTGGCGTTTTAGTTGCTAAGTTGTTAAAAGCAAATATTGTTAAAAGGTCATCTTATGAGCTCAGCTTAATTTCTGTCTTCTTTTTAGATGACTTTAGTGCTAGCGACTTCCTTGGAGGTAGCACTATTTGTTTTCACAAATGAACACTTGAAGTGTTTCAACATCTATCTTTTTCTCTCTTTTTTTGGTTAAAAGAAATTTTTTTCTTTTCTTTTTTTTTTCATTTGTGAATTCAATTATCAGATCATATACATGGCCGGCCAGCTTTGGACTGGGGCAGGAGAAAGAGGATAGCTTTAGGTACAGCTAGAGGACTGCTTTATTTACATGAACAGTGTGACCCCAAGATTATCCATCGTGATGTCAAAGCAGCCAACATTTTGCTGGATGAAGACTTTGAAGCAGTCGTTGGAGATTTTGGTTTGGCAAAGCTTCTGGACCACAGAGATTCTCACGTGACCACTGCAGTTCGTGGCACCGTCGGCCACATAGCGCCCGAGTACTTGTCAACAGGACAGTCATCTGAAAAGACCGATGTGTTCGGATTTGGAATCTTACTCCTTGAGCTAATCACAGGTCAGAGGGCTATGGATTTTGGCAGGGCAGCAAACCAGAAGGGTGTGATACTTGATTGGGTATATCATTCTACTTCACCCCTTCTAAGATTCCATGCTTGAAATGATTGTACACAGGCTTAGTTATGTGCTACGGACAAGTTGATGATATATTTAGATTAAAGATTTCATTTTTCTGCTCCATACTCGTACAGCAAAATTATCTCACACATTATGGAATTACTACCTGTTTATGGCAGGTGAAGAAGCTCCACCTGGAGGGAAAGCTAAATCTAATGGTGGACAAGGACCTCAGAGGCAACTTTGACATGATTGAATTGGAAGAAATGGTTCAGGTAGCTCTATTATGTACTCAGTTCAATCCGATTCACCGACCAAAGATGTCAGATGTGTTAAAGATGTTAGAAGGGGATGGTTTAG
>JANVCL010000003.1:9818204-9859431 GCA_026546855.1 Erythroxylum incrassatum | reverse complement strand
TTTAACACAATTCAACCCCCCTTCTTGTGCATCTATATCTCATTATTGTTTACTATATTAACGTGTGATTCACTTCAGTCGGGATCAGTTCGCGTCTGCATTGCATTTCTTTAATTTTGCAATGAATTTTGTACTCCGCAGTTTTTGTATAAATTTATATTTTAAAATGACTAAAGTGTTTGTATTTGTGAAAAGACCCAATTGGCCATAAGGGGATTTGTAATCTGCCTTGTATGATTGAAAAGGGCTTACTCCCCGTTTGATTATGGACTTCCGCATGTGTGTTTATGTTTTCAAAAAAAATGTACCGATTTCTAAATGATTGAGTGACTTAGCACACCACTCTCGCAGGGCACGGACTCAGATATCACCATCGATGTCGGGTCTGGGTCATTGCGGGAGTGGGGTGCTACACTCTATAACTCAGTTTAATGTATCATTTTAAGAGCTGAACTTGCTAAGTCATCAACTTGTTTATGTCAGATCAGACAATTCCACATGTTTGTCATTCATAGCAAAATAGAGTGGTCTTACTAAGTAAGATTTCAAAACACATATAGGATTATCCATGGGAGTTGGATAAATTGTAGGAGGATACTATAGTCAATATTAAAAGCTCAGACTGTTTTATTTGTCACTATTGATTGTTTGAGACTTCTTACTTTTATTTTACATTAATGGATTCACTAAGACATGCTCATGTATAACTTTTTCCATCTCTAAATCCTTCATATTTGTCCACTAAACCCTTACTATTTCGCAACCAAGCCAAGCTTAAACAACTTTTGTGAGCCATTGATAATTTTTTACTATCAATAAAAATAACTCTTACTACACTAACACGGTAGAACAATAATAGGCTTTAAGAAAGTGACAATGACATGCCAAGACAAGTTGTAGCTAGATCAAACAAATGGATTGGAGAGAGAAGTAGCTATGTATAATCTAGAAGGGATTGTCACATTGCTCCCACTATTAGCCAAGAATGTGGAGTGTCACCACATGTATGGTTATCTCTTTTATGTGTTATTACACGTATGGCCTACTTATGAGTGGAAAAGTGTACTTCTTCCTTTTTTGTCTGCGTTTAGATTACTATCGTCTCTCTTGTCTTACTTTGTTAGTTCTTCAAAACTATTGTTAACTTTCCTTTATTAAATTGATTACATAAATAGCAATAAGACGAGTGAAAAAGCGTACTTCTTTCTTGTTTGTCTACATTTATATTACTATTGTCTCTCTCGTCTTGCTTTGTTAGTTCTTGATAGTTATTGTTAACTTTCCTTTACTAACCCAATTACATAAGTGGCAGAGATCTCCTTCTTATAAATGCACCCCATATTAACACTTAGACCATCCACTCAAGCTCTTCCTTTTCTCTTTGTTTAATGTTAACAAACAAATCAAGCAAGAATATAGCTTTCTCGCTTATCATTTCCTAATGTTTGCATTATTATAGTGGCAATATTGCAACTTGGTGTCTCTTGAGATGATAATCAATTATCATCATTATTGATGTAGGAAACACTTTGAGTAAACTGAGTGCAAATTTAGAATAATTTAGGGGCTCCTATATTAGAAATATACAATCAAGTATAATATAAGTTTACTTCCATAATCATGACTACCGTTATAGTTTGTCATCCATTCAAGATAGTTGCCATCATCCACTTGCAATTGGTAATAGGAAAATCTCTTGTGGTTTTGCAACCATTTAGAGTTCATCTTCAATCACATTTTGGGCAAAATTTCCTTCTTGTTTTTGGATAGAGACATATCATCATGCAATACAAAATCTAGTAGTTAGATTATAAGAACTAGAACTAGGAAGGCTTGAAAGTAACATGTGCTACCCAAGAACCAATAATAATGAATTTATCACCTAAAAATATATCATCTTTTTCAACTTAATATTCCAAGAGACCAAAAGTAGAATAGTGTCTTGAATTCGAGGCTAAGTGGTAAGGTAGGTACATACCCTTTTTCCATATCCAAATTAAATAGCCACTTAAAACTGTACAAGCAATTTGTATCATTGCATATCATTTAAACTAGAAGGACCAAGATCGTTCCAAGTTTCAACCCAAGAATGCCTTATGAAAAGTCGATCCCAACTTAAGTGAATACGTGTCAAGAACTTGAGACTAGGATTTAAGGTTACAAAATCCTATTTCAATATTGAAGAAAATTATTACAGCCAAACCACTCTAGTAACTATAAGGAACTAACAACTTTCTATTTAATGTGTATAACCACATTTCATATGGATAGACTATAAAAGATTATTAAGTTGTCACATAACGAGTGCTTAATTATTATTAACAAGTGCTAAATTATTATTAGTGGAACAATATCACGAAATTAGTTATAGGAAATGGTGAGGAATGTCTCAAACATCATAAGTCCTTAATAAAATAATTCAGAGAATAATATTCCAATTAAGATCATCATGCTAAATATTTCCCATTAAAGATTCTGATTTAGTACATGGAGAAAGTAAAATAAAAAAATGATAGTCTTCCTCTCTAGTTGAAAATACAAATTTAAAAAACTCAACTAAAAGAAAAATATAAAAGAAGTAAAAGTGGATAGAATAAATAGTGTTAAGGTTATGAATTAAGAAAAAACATAAATTGTAATTAAAATTTAAAAAAAAAACCTTTACTTTGAAAACGTAGGGGAAAAATATAAAAGAAGAAAATTTATCAAATGCAAAGAAGTATAGATATCTTAAAATAAATTATCAAATGCAAAGAAGGATAAATATTTTAAAATCAAATAGCATACAGAAAATGTCAAGATATTTCAAATAAATAAATTATCAAATTAAAGTTGAACGTTTGGTTAAAAGAAAAAGAGACTTATTTGATCGAAAGAAGGAAATGATAACAATAAAAATTCAAATTTTAAAAAACTGGATAAGGTAAAGATAAAGAATTTTGTTTATTTTTAATAATTGATACATTTAATAAATATCCTGAAGTTATTTATCATATATTACATTTAAATAAAATTTATTTAATATTTAATAAAAGTATAATATGAATTAATATAAGATTGTAAAAGTTTAGTATATCACAAGTTTAGTATGTAAATTTAAATAAATTCTATTGAAGAAAAAGAACTAAAAATAACTTTTATTCACTGATACAGCATCCATAAAATTCTATTTTACTAATCATCACATTGCGGAAACTTGTAGAGTTAAGAAGAAACATCTTTAAATTGACACTCCAATAGACCGATGTAGTTGATGGAGCGAGAGGCATGAGATTAAAAAGTCTTGTGTTCGAATCCCTTTACTTATGCTCTTTCAATCGAACTTGTGATGTAAGAATTGCCTAGTACAGAGTATCTGGTTAACGTGATTTGCAAACTATTATATTAGTGCAAAAATTTACTCAGTGCATATTCAAAAGATAGCGACTGCGGATTCTATGTTTTAAAAAAGAAATCTTTAAATTTTTTAAAAAAGAATCTTTAAATTGATAATGCTATTATGACGTTTTGATATGTCTTCATGTGATAAAATTATATATAATGAAGAGAAGAATTTATTAACTGACATGGAAAGGGGGAGTATTAGCCCTTTACGTGATGAGAAAGAATGAAGAATCGTTGACTTTGCTTCTCCTAAGATTAATAAATGGATATTGGAAACAGAAATGACTGAAAGGTGACGGTATTGCGAGTAAGCAAGACGCCTACAAAGTGCATGCATTCCATTCTTTGAGAAATGAAAGCCCAGCCTGAGCCTCAGCTCCAACTCTAGGCTTGTGCAGAAACCTTTGATGTCAAGCGTGGCCCCAGAGTCAAAAGGGCCCATACATATGTTGTACAATAATTTGCTACAAAAATCCATATATTGACCAGTCACATAATCATCAATTGTTGGCACAAGGCGTTGAAAGCGATTTGTGCAGAACAGTTCTCTAGTTGAATTCAAAGCCCTTGTCAATTTCCTGGCAGAAATTGTCTTCCATTTGCCTTAAAGTTTCCAAGCTTGGTCACCGGACCCAATTATGATGTTGATGATAATTCACCGAGGAAAATCAGATCTTCATACCACAATATAGACAAAAGCAATAATTGTTGTTAACAATGGACTTTCTCCTCCAATGCCCATCTTCTTACTTTTTAGGGGAGTTTACTTCTGGTTCAGTCAGATTTTGCTGAGGTTGAACGTCGTTGTTTGGATCTATGATCCGTGCGACTCTGGCTATGAAATACCTACAAAACAAATAAAGACACGCCGGAGGTTGGTTCCCGGAAGGCCCATCCGACACTCAAGTCAGTCTTTTTGAGAGGAAATTGGTCGCAGAAAATATAGAGAAAGCTAGGATTATATTGTCGTACCTGTATCATGATAGAATAGTACCTTATATATGGGATAGACGCTAGGTTTAGGTCTTTACGTAGATCTTTATGTTTGCATAGGAGACTAATTCTTGTGAATGGGCCGTGGATGTGCGGATTGAACGTCCTGAGCCTGGGCCTAGCACAGCCGACCCAACCAACTTTTATTTTTTTATAGTTTTCAGCGGTTTATTTCTCAAATAAAAACAAAATTCAATGTAGTTATTATTATCAATATAATTATATTTTTATTATCGATAATAATTAAATATCAGATAAAACTTAAAATAAATTAATTTCAATTAAATAAATTAATTTTAATCTCTTATATAATATTCATTAATAAATAATTTAAATTTTAACTTTTTTATTTATAAATTAGTATTTTTAAAATATATTTTAATTACTAAATTAAATTTTATTTGAGATTTATATATTTTGAAGAGATTTTTAATTCAATCATATTTATTAATAGTTATTCAATTTAATTACAAAACTTCAACAAAATTATTAAATAAAATTAAATTATTCATAATAATTATTATTAATTAATTTCAATTAATTAAATATATAATATTGAATTAAATTATTCATAGTTCTTATTACAATTAATAAATAATATATATTTAGTTAATAGTAAATCAGACTATGAAAAAAATAGAAATAGAAATCAAAAATCACTTTTATGGTTTTATAAATTTTTGAAAATTAGAAAAAAAAATCAAAACTAAAAACAAAACCAACAACTCAAATAAACATATTATTTTACCGAATTTGAAAAAAAAACAAAAAATTAAAAATTAAAATAGAAACAAACTAACTCTTATTTCTTACATTTCCGCGTCTATTATGTCCTATTTAGAGTATGTGATTATACTCTCTACTCAAATATTTAACAATATCATACATTAGGTCGGAATGTTCTTTATCACCTGCATGATTATTAAATAAACATCTAAGTATAGCAACTGGCTCCATGTTGATTGCACCCCATATTTTGTCTCCCAAGATAGCTTATATTAATATTACTTTCCCCTTGAAATGGGCTTAAAGAATCTTTTGTCCTTCTTGACCAGAAACAGTCACCTAGACGCTAGAGCAAGAGCTAGAGCTAGAGCTAGGGTGGGTGTACATTATAGAAGATAACATTTTCAAGTAAATCTCTTGTTTCTCTGTAAAATTCCTTTTTCTTTTAACGGTTCTGAGACTCCAATTATGTGAAGCAACTCATATAATAGTTAACACAAAAATATTTCTGAATATAAAAAATGCACACATTTATTTCGATATTATAACATCAGAATTACTCTAATATAGTTATGCATCGTTTCGTTCGCCCTTTTTATTTTTATTTAAATATTAATTATTTAATTTCTTATTAACGAATTACCACCTGCCAATATTTAATTCATATAAACAAAAAAGAAAGGAAGTAAAGCCAGAATGACAAACTTTTTGTAAAAAGGGCATAAGATCACAGAATTGGAGAAATGTGTCATCAACTTTCCAACCCTTTTGACTATTCGAGGTCAAGGTCAACGCATGTCGTCCAATTAACCACTGCCTCAAATCCAACAGATGATTAGTCGTTTAGTGTGTCGATGTTGATCTTTATTTGGAGAAGTTGTTCTTAATTCTTTTATCATAATCAAGCAAAAGGGTATCCTTGGATTTGCTGGCTATGCCTTGTAAAAGCGACGGTCATTCGATGTGGTATATGATTGTAATCAATTTCTTTCGGCCTACGAAACCAATTACAACATAACAAGTTAACACTATGGACCCCCAACGATAGAACAAATACTAGTGTTTTGTCGACTTAAGGTAACCTCAATCCTGATAGAATGTGCGCAATCGGGTAAATTACACAGCTTTTCTTTCCACTTTTGAGTGGACTAGTATTTAATCTTCTTGAACGTGGCTTAAGCTTGATCGTGCTATGTGCTCCATTTAGCAAGTCAATTAGTAAACTATTTAGCTTGTCAACTGCCTCTACCATTGAAGTTAGTCATCTTCACCTGGGTATCTCTTGATGGAGACCTGAACACGCATTCCAAAGCATGGAATCGATGACACAAATACAGTTGACTTGTGATTGAGAAAATGCAAGGTTAATGCTTTGATGATAATTTATATAAGTTAATAACTTGCATTTGTGATAATTTATAAAAAATGTACGATCTTTATCTGCGCCATTGAATATTTAGGATTTCAACTGGGCCTTCATGTGTTGACCACTCAACTTTAAAAAGATAATTTCATCCACGACTTGAATGTTCTGGTTCCCCCAATAGTGTTAGGTCACTGTTGTTGCTGTTAGGTGCATCGTATTGGAGACCATTTGTGAATAGTGCATGGAATGAATATATAATCGTCCTAGTGACTTGTTCTGATCAGGTGGGGTTAAGAGGTGGCTCCAGTGCCTGTGAACTGGATGCGAGCTTAGTCCAATTGATATTCCTTGTAGTAGAAGTACCAAGCGACACAGAGCTTAACTGGTGACATATATAGTAATGTGAGTGAGTGTTGGATTCTGTCAATGAGGAAGTTTCAGAAAACCAAGATTTTGAGAGAAAGATAGCTGGATAGGGACCGGCATGCTTATGATGGTCGAGAAAAGCACAATTCTAGGAGTCAGGACCACTTCGTGAGAGATTAAACCTTGATTTTCATGAAGCACAAAGACAACCTTTTTGGTATATTCATTACACAAAGGATGCAGGACAAATACAAATCTCCAACGTCTAGCTAATTCTTAGGACCACTTCTTTAACGATAAAACCTGTCAGCCAAAAAAAAAAACCTCTGGGAAAGGTACGTTTTGAGAAACTTCACGTGCATGCATGGTTGATGCCAGTGTCAAAGATTTTAATATCAGAGAAAGTTACAAGAGATACGTACTACTACTAGATTAAAACACACACACGATTCTACGACCACTGCCACATAATAAATACATAGGTAACGGAAAACAATCTCACTTCAGTTGCATAACTTGAAATATATAAAAATGTATAGAATATTATTGATTGTTAACCACATTTTTCTAGACGAGCCTTCAAAATTTTAAATTACAACGCAATATGATGATCATAGTATAAATTATTATTATTGTTTAAAAATGGGATAATAATGCGAAATTGTAATATAAAAGTGAGTTGATCCTGTAAAAGAAACTAAATGTACAAACAGATTTTAGTGGTGTATGTTCAATTAATATCGTAACTGGAAACAGACCCAGATTTCTACCGTGCCTGCAAGTCGGGAGTAAAAGCATTTTCAGGGTAACGAAAGGAATAGTCGTGAACAGAGGCTTGGCATTGACATTTTGACAGGGCCTTACGTTGGACGGAAGTAGTAATAAAAAAATATACACATGGGAGCTTTACTCTCTCCAAAAAGATTATGCTCTTGGCAGTTGGCAAAATCTCAGGAGTTGGCGGAGGGGACTCGCTTTCAGCATTAGATTAATTATTAATTTAATTTATTGTTCAAAAAGTAATCTATCAAGTGTAAGGACTCTTGTAAGTGACCAAAAGCTCAGAATACTCTCTCGAGAATCTCGTCTATATATATATATACACAAACTACACAGAATTTCAATATCCATGACGACCTGAACCAGCTAGCCAAGCCCCAGATACTTGCCTTTCTGTCATTTTTATGAGTTAGGCACAAACCCCACCAACTTATATCACTTCATGTCCACCCAATTCAATGACACTCATGTGGCTTAAGAAGCTCTAAATGCTGGTTTTGACCAAGATCCAAAGCTACGAGTGGGAGCTGTGCCTTCACTCTTTATGAGAAAAGTTCCAAGGCTGGTATGCCTTTTCCATTTTCAGCCTTTTCAGTTTCACTTTTATTAGTTAATATTACATTTTCCAACCAATCTGTTGGGTTGTTTTCCTAAGCCTGGGAGGGAACTATATAAAGAAACGTGATTTTATTTTAAACTTGGGTTGTGGTAACTAAATTTGATAACGCTTGTTAAGCCAATTGAGACTTAATGGTTATTTGATTTATGAAAATGAATACTTAGCTTATCCTTGGCGAATCATGTATAGAAGACAGTGTAATGAACAATGGACTAAAAGGCAACAAAAGCCTAGAAAATGGGAACACTCGAGGATGTTGTGGGAAACTCAACTCGAGGGGCTGGGTCAGGGAGGGTGGTGATTGTTTGCTAGAACAATAAGATACATACAACATAATATGTTGTTATAATTTGAGAAAGTAAAAAATTTGAAAGGTCAATCAATCAATCAAATCAATCACTGCTTCTCCACCAGTTGCGTGCAAGGAAGAGCCGCCCCTCTGCCACGGCAAGGACACCGTGGCCCGCACCTCCCCTCCTCAGTCCTTACACCATTATGATGAAACAATTAGCCCGTTTTGATCCATTTTGAAAATTTTATTAATTAATGTGTTGAATCATAATAAAACAACATAGAAGAACTTCACTTTATATGTATTTTGTTCTTTTACTTTTTAAATAAATTCACAATTTTTTTATTATTGACTTTATTTGATTTTCAAAAGTTTAAGTTAATTGAAAAATGAATATCCATTTAATAAAAAATTTAAGAGATTAACTGTAACTAATATTAACTTTAAGGTTAAATTTATATTTTTAGATAAAAACAAAATTATTATATTAAATTGTCAAATATATAAAATATTTCGCTAATTCTAAGATGACCAACTAAAAACTACCACTGATACCATAAAGTAGAATTCATTGAGAATTCTGTATAATACCATGTCTAAAAAATGGACCTATTATATAATAAGTGATAATTGTTTCTTGGACTTGTTTATTATTATTAGTTGTAGCTATATGTATAGATATTGATGGTGTAATAAGCGATCCATCCGTTCATCCAACTTGGGCCATCCTTAAAATGGAGCCTCTACTTATGGCATCTTCCAGGAAAACCAACCTATAATTAGCGGTTCCGCAGGTGAACCTGTTCACCAATCCTAGCTAGTCTTTGATCACTCAGTGGCTGTCACAATCCAACCTGTGGGCTCCGCAAGCCAGTACTTTATCTCAAGATCAACGGTGGAAAGGTGAGAATATTCGGTTGATGTCGTTTTTGTCCCTTAGATCTACGCTTTAGATCTTATAAACACGGCGGGTTTCGGTGGGTGTTAGGAGTTGGTTAGTTTACTCTCCTTGTTAATCGATGAATATGGAGCAAGAATCGTGTCGGCCATGGTTCATAAGTAAGTTTTAGAAAATTTATTTTATTATTTACTTGACATTTATTATTTTTAATAAATAAATTGCAACTTTAAGAATAAAAGATTGTATTTCTTTGTAAGTCTTAGAAACATGAAGTCTTATATACCAATTAAACAAGCTTGACGAGTGGTGTTTTTGTCTTCAAATTTATGGAGAGGGATTAAAATCAAACATAGACAGGAAGCTTTTAGATGGGTAATGTGGGGTCAATAAAAAATGATGTGCCTCAATTTTAAGAATTTAATAATTTGCGTAAAGTATCTTTGTCCCCGTTATATTCTCTCTCTGTAAGGCATCCATAGAAAAAAGAAAAAACAAGTTAATTATGGTGTTTAATTAACGTGTTTAAGCAAGTTTTTGGCTCGTAAAACGAAAAAGAGTAACTTAATCCTTACCAATTTTGGGTATGCCTTTTTTTGGCAAGTGGAAGTCTGTTGTAGTTAGCCTGTAACGTTTAATTTGCCTTTATTTGTTTAGCAAGAAAAAAGAGAGAGTAGTGAATGATGTGCTTATTTTCTTGCAAGTTGCATTATCTGGCTTCTCTTTTTCGGGCACCACAATCAATCGTAACAAAAGTGGCTTCTTGCCCCCTGGAATTCATTATAGGAGGCTAATTTTTATGCTTCTCTTGATTGATAAATTTGATTCAACTGTTTAATCAACAAAAGTAAATAATTTGTCCATACTTGAAATCTAATACTCAAGTGCTCAGCTTGTTTATGAGTTTTTAAGAAACTTTTAACATTAATTTATAATTTTGTTATGTTATAATTTTAATTTTTCTTTCTATAAATTAGATCTCATCTCGTGCAATTTGATAATTTTAAAGATGTAATATTTTATGAGTAAATTTGTAATTTTTGTTTTAAAATATATATATAAGAATTTAAATAAAGTCAGATACAAAGCCACGAAGACTTGGAAGCCAAGAGACGCATCTACTATGAGACTTATAGGTATGTTGATGCTATTTTGTTTATGTGTGGATAAGAACTTACATAAATATATAGATAAAATTTAATAAAATAAAATTAAAATAGAGTAATTGATGTGTAAATAAAATTTAATAAAATATGATAAAAATATTATAATCAGAACAAAAGATCTGATTCTATGCGAGACACCAGATATTCAGGCTCTTGCAAGTGCTAAGGTCCTATAATTTTATGCCACTTGGTGTATTTGGCCAAGAAGATGTTGTTTTGATGCTGTCTACATTACAGGTTTGAAATTAGGTTGTGCGAAAACAAAAATAATGAAATGAGCAAATGCTAAAGTATAAATATAAACGTAATTAAAGAGAAAAAGTTAAGAATTATTAGGAAAATCCACAAGCGCATAAGATTGAGTGTTTTCATGCATGAATCTGTCATTAGTAATAAGCCATGCAATAATTAAGAATTGAATTGCTACTCCAAATGTACTTATTTTGCAAAGTTTTGGCAGGAACCAAGTCCATGGTTATTATAGATATCTCAATTCTAATTGGAATATATATATATATATGTTCATGACTGTAGGTGTAGTGTAATTAATTAAATTGAAAAAGAGGCAATAAAAACTGCAACTCTTTTTTCCTCCCTGTCTTTTGTTCGTAAACCAAAAAAATCACACTCTCCAAGAGCACTCGCACTAGCACTAACACTCCCTCTCCGCTTCTTGAATTCCAGCGAAATCAAACCCAACTGAAAAGAAGAGAGCAAATCACGAGAAAGAGAAAATCAAACCGAAAAGATTATTCAGTCCTTTTTTTGTTTTTGTTTCTCTCTGATCATAATCATAATCTCACCAATCATTTGTTTGAGAAGCTCCATTTATGGATGGGCTGTTTGGCGGCCTACACTCGTCGGCAGATTTCTCCGACAAACCTTTGATGTCGCCTCAGAGCCTGATTCTGCCGTCCGACTATCAGTGCTTCTTCTCGCCGTCGGATCATCGGTTTCCGATCTTCGGATCCGACGTCGACCTGATTTCCGAGGCGGGAGAGCCTTCTGATATCACGCCGCCGGAGATTCCAGAAGATGTTTCCTCTTCGTTGATCAAAGCTAAAATTGCGTCGCATCCTTGCTATCCTCGTTTGCTCGACGCGTATATCGATTGCCAGAAGGTGAAAACTGCCTTAAGAAACCTCTCTACTGTATATGTGATTACCTATATCTCTCTCCGACTCTCTTCGGTTGTGCTAAAGAAGGCAAGGAGTGGAAAGCAAAGCTTCGCGTTGTATGGTTCTCGTGTGTTGTGTTTGACCTCATAAACTTGACATAATTATTTCGGTGTTACTGTACCAGCTGTTTGGCGGTCAAGTAAACAGAAGCTTAAAGGACGGAACCGAAATTGAACTACTCTCTAATGGCTCTTGACCATCATTTGCTTGCATCTTCATAAACATATACACTATCACAAGTATTTGCTCTTAATTTTCTTCTTCCAACAGCGTGATTTTCTATTATCCCTTGGATTTTTCTTCAGAAAGAAAAACGTTTTCCAACGAACTGCGTCTTTGCTAACGGCCAGAGTGGTGTAGGAACGTTTCACTTCGCTAATAACTTTAGATTGCTTGTTTATTACTTTTACGAAGAGAAAATTTTCGTGGAATTCACGTTTGGCTTCTTAGCTGTAGTTAGTTATTTCTTCTTTTTTTTTCCCAATTCGACTTTAAAGTTATTGTTTATTAACCTAGAAGATTTTTCTCTCATCGTTTCGTTTTTTCATGAAGGTTGGAGCGCCACCGGAAATAGCGTGTTTGCTGGATGAAATCAGGCAAGGAAATGACCTGTTCAAGCGAGAAGCTGCATCCTCGTGCTTCGGAGCCGATCCGGAGCTCGACGAGTTCATGGTAATTAAAGGAGAGCGTGTATTTGGATTTTTACTCTTCGTTGTAGTCTTCTGATCCCAAAAAAACATCCGTTGTCTTTCGTGTAGAAAACCTACTGCGATGTGTTGGTGAAGTACAAATCTGATCTCGAGAGACCTTTCGGCGAAGCCACCACCTTCTTGAACGAGATCGAAATGCAGCTACGCAATCTTTGCACAGGTGCCTCGATCAGAACCCTCTCTGGTCAGTCTTTTTCTCTTCTCTCTCTTACTCTAGCATGAATGATCTATTAAAAATCTGTTCATGTTTCTTTTTTCTTTTTGTTGACATTACTTGACTTTTGTGCACATACATATGGTTTTGTCCTCGCTGTGACTGCATTAAGCATGCCACATGCTTAGTGGTTGTTAGGAAACAGAAATACCCTATAACCCAAACATTATCATCTCAAGACTGGCAGGCTATTATTCGCATGTTTCTTGGTTTCCTTCCCAGTCCTAACCCGCTATTTACTGCTTTTGATCCCTTCTTTTTAATTCCTACAACAAATTTCTTGTTGATGAAAGAGTTAACGATGATCAAATAACAACCAAAGATTGATATAGGGCAAAAATAACCAAACTGACTAATAAAACCCTAGACCCGGGAACAGATTCTTGTTACCTAGTTTTTAGTTCCGCCAAGGTCTTTCATTTCGCTGATTTCGGTTCCTTGGGCTGAAAATTGCTTAGTTTGTAAATGTTTGCTTGGAACTAGTAATTCTCTCCATTGTTATTATATATATATATGAGAGAGATCGGGTGTGTCAAAAAAAGTCACGGGATCTGCTGCGATGGCATTTCTCACGGTTACGGAGCTTTTTCTTTTCATTTTTTGATAAAGATCGAAGATCAACTCATTTACTTGTAAGTTTTTGCTCAAGTTACTTTGATGTTAATTTTCCTTTTGTATGCGTCAGAAAGGGTGAGCTTGAAAATCCAAACTTATTGTTACAAAGATTCTGAATTTGACGTTTCATCAGAGTTCAGTTAGATGGTTTAGTAATTTGTGGTTTGGT
This sequence comes from Erythroxylum incrassatum, assembly GCA_026546855.1. Lineage (NCBI taxonomy): Eukaryota > Viridiplantae > Streptophyta > Magnoliopsida > Malpighiales > Erythroxylaceae > Erythroxylum > Erythroxylum incrassatum. The sequence continues at coordinate 9,845,955 of JANVCL010000003.1, read as the reverse complement.
AAGTTGTGTACAGTTAAATCCGGTGGACTTTCCAATGATCAACTTTTTAGGGAAATCAAATTATATTTTTGCTCTTTGCTAGTAATGCTGATCTTTTTCCTTATTTGGCATTTTGATTCGTCTTTTCAAGTACTGTTATAATGTGTAGATTGAAACTGACTCGTAGGAAACATGTGAAGTCACTCTTGGCTTTACACATCCAGTTGAAGTCGTAATTTACTTTTCCAGACACGTCCGATTGTTTTGAAATAAAACTTCTATAAACCACGAACTACACTGAAGCTATTGATCGTTCATATTTGTGAAAGCTGCTTATTTGTAATAAGATGTTGAAGATGTACAGTTGCTGATAAATTAAAGTCTTACTTGCGCTTGCCATTGCAATTCTGTCCGATTATGAAAGAATGAAAAGATATGGTAATTAGAGCTATATGTTGTGTTACATTAAAAAGTGATGACTTATGAAAGCTTTATTTTAGTGAAGATAATACTTGTACTTTTAAATAAATTAACCATTCTAATCATAAGAGTTCCTGCCATTTCCTTATAGACATATGACTAATAGTACGTTGATTGCATGGTTGATGCACAGTCTGGAGTGTATATGTTGCATTTTTAGAGCCCCCTTCTTTTCTTATTTGAAATAATTGTAAACAAACCTTAGCTTCAAGTTTCATTTATTCTGATTATATTCCTTCAGAATGGCTTGGGCTCAATCCCTTTAAAAGATAATGTTCGAGAAGAAGTGTCAGAAGTTATACTTTTTCTACTTCCTCTTCTTACATCAGAGAATTATTTATTGTGTTAAATTTTTCTGACTGACATGTGTCGGTTAACAATATCTTATGTAGATTTACATCCTTCGACCAGATTTCTACCTCCTAGCCTTGTTCTAATTTTAATCTTAATCTCCATTTGAAATGCATAATTTTATTTTATAGATACTTAGCTTAAATCACATTTTGTTGCTGAAATTTCAGACATCGATTAAGTATAGAATAAACACATTTATTGACACAACTTACTTATTTGCATGCATGGGACCTACTTCCCAAAAAAAAGAGCTTGCCTGATTCTAACTGCTTAGAAATGAATGGTAATTATGCCTAATTCTGTTGCTTTTGTAAATTGTATGGTCCAATAGCGTGTGAGCCATGCCTCTGTATGATGGGATGTAAAAAGAGAACCTTGGGAATTGGCTGAGTGCTGACTGGTTTCTGTCTTTGAAGTGCTATTGCCTGTAAATCGTAATGGCTGCATCTTTTTAAAAGTTAGGATATAGAAAAACATCACTGGGATCAGCATTTATGTTCATAGTTAGATACTTCAATTGGAGGAGTATAGTATTAGAAAAGGTGGATTACTGGGTTCTCGATGAAGTACATCTCTACCGTACTATTACCTGGAAGTCCACTTATTTAGTCTACTGAGCCTCCCTCATCTCTTTTAAGGGTGTATAATCAAAGTGGTCGTTTCTATGTTGGCAAAAAGTAGTAGAGCTTAACAAATTGCATTTCGCTATTGCCCATACCACTTCCGTTATCTAATTTAAATACCTTTAAACTGAAAACACAACAGTGTCTTCGGCATTTACATTGCAGGAATGGAATCTCAATCTTTGATAGTTACTTATAGTTGTAAAAGATAATGTAGTTACATTAATACAACTTCATAAACATTTGTGTGTGGTAAAGTTAGTTTTTGATCACGTTGTTATTGGTTGGCAAGTAATGTAGTTACATTAATACAACTTCATAAACGTTTGTGTGTGGTAAAGTTAGTTTTTGATCACGTTGTTATTGGTTGGCAAGTTCTTTATTTTTTTGGAAGTGCAGACTACCGTTTGAGTGATATTATCGTCTTTGCTAACAAGCCTTGTGTTTCTTTATTATGTCTTCTGCTGAGAGGATTCTTCTTGATCTTCTTTTTTACAACTAGGTCATTTAATAACTTGCCAAAAAAAAAAAGGGAAAAGGCAAGATTCTTTGGACATGCCAGCATGGTAATCCAATAGCATATATGCCCTTGGTTGCGGTTTTCTGGTTTACTACTTTTGGAAGGCAGTTCGTCTCTTGTCATTACTTAGCTTGAGCATATATTTAGACATTTGCTGCATGTTTAACCAAGCTATGTTTGTACTATGATATCTGATATAATGCATGCTTGCCTTTGGTGTGTAGTTTTACGAGTCTTTTCTTGTCCCCTTTTATCAGTTGACCATGTCAAACGAAACATAAGCCGAATTCCTTCGTCATCCTAGCTCGCATTTTTACGTACTTTACTTAGCAGCCATGCCAAGTTGCATAGCATCGTTCTTTCGGAACATATGAGTATTTTAGTCAACGGTCTATGGACAAAGCACGTATCAAAACCGATGAAAATATTCAAGTGGCACTCAAAAGATTGAATCTTTAGACTTGAGTGCTTAGGAAGGCAATGATTATTACGTCTGACAACGTGTTATTTTTCTCATGTTTTTGACCCATTGACAAGGTTTATGTGCTGTTCTAAGTTGGCTGCAAGATTGTATATATCTGAGAAACATTTAGATGGGTTAAATGTACCGAAAAATTACTTGGGGCTCCGTGATCTTATTATCTTTGAACATGGAAATTTCGTTCTTGTATTCGTTTATGTGAATACCAGCTTTGATTGGTGTGTTGGGTGTTTTGGTTTATTAATGGAAGAGAGAGAGACTTGCATTTGTTCTGCGTGGTAATACATGACAAAAGGTTATGGATTGTGGGGTTGTTGGTGATAAATGTGGGCGAGTCTAATGGAGACTTTAATGGCGCTTTTTGCCCGGGTAGAGCGGGTGGTCGGAGTTCCACATGGGACTTCCGCAGATTTCGCTGAGTCCACCAGCTTTATGCGGGGAGAGAGAGAATGGGTGAGTGAGTTTTCACTGATGAATGATGATCATTCAATACCATCTCTTCTAGTCTTTCCCTACACACTGAGAACTGGAGCTGATACTGCTAACTGCTTAGTGGCTGTCATGTCTAAGGGCATTTGTTTGTTTCTTTGTGAAGTTGGTGGGTCTTGGTGCTTTTGTTGATGGTGTATCACACGTGGCTTGAGTCCCTTAAATCTGATCTTGGAGTTGCTGCGGCTCCTGTTAATCTATGGTGGACATTATCTTCTTTCTTTGACCCACTACTCGTAAAAGCTCATCGATTTCGTTCCGTCGAAAATTTCTCATCTTCCATTGTTCAGTTCTTGTCTCCACTTGGTCTGTTGCCATCGGAAGTTAATATTCTTTGTGAAAATATTCTTGAATCGATGTCCTCGAACTCTTGGTTCCGTTAACTTGTATTACGTGGGGAGGAGAGAGCTGAGATGTAGACAACGATGGATGGATTTCTGTATTCCTGAATGACAGATAGTTGGGCATGTGTGTTGGGGTTATTTCTGTCAATTCGAGCTGCTTGAGACTCTAGTATCGGAGTGGAGTGGAGTAGTACAAAGTGAGTATATCATGGCCTACCTGCCACAGTGGACTTAAAATAAGTTATCTCGTGTTAAGGAGATCCGTTAATAGATTTGGTGGGGACTGTGGACTGTCTTCTACAGGATGGCGAGTGGCCTTCTATGACGTTCTAAATTCTAATCTTAATCATTTATTTAACATTTTCATTTAAATCTTTTTCATGCAACTCTCTCTCTCTTTCTGTACATGCACGCCATCTTTTCCACTGAGGTACTTGTGTCTGACAAACGACATAACCAAACACAGCCATTGTCCGTGAGGTGTGCACTCCTTTTCTATGTCGGTCAGGCCTCGGTCTAATTTTTTGTCAGAGACTATTAGTGGGTTCTTCTCTCTTGGTTTTAACCCGAGCTTTTCTCCTTTGTTCCTTTATCTTTGTTCCGTGATGGATTTACTTAAGCGTAATTACTGAATTCAGGCGTCGATTAAACTTCTTTTGGAGTTCTTGTTCAACGGATAGGAGTGGCGGCTTTAATATTCAGCTGCATCTTATGTGATCATCCGAACTCAACTGCCGTGTTACTATTATGGATTCTAGCATAACTTTTTTGAATTATTGGGTTGGCAGCCGGGTTACCCGATGCGGATGTTGTAGGTAGTATTTGGGTTAAAGAAGATCCCAAGCTCTGTTGTTGGCGGATAGTTAAAGCAAATGGTTACAGATTAAGAGCGAGTCACATCATTTGTATGGCTTCCTTGCTCCAATATCAATGCTTTGATCCTTTCAATATACCATACGTAGTATTTGGGGAGATGGTCTCTTTGGCTGAAATGGCATGTTATAATCTTGAGATAGCCTGTGTCAATTGAAGTGGTACTGTGTTTTCTCTAAAATAACATGGTTATTTAGTGCCGATTATGGGTGACTTTGATTTAAGAAGTGATTTTAAAGTGATCTTCAAACATAGGTTTATAAGGTAGCGTCGGTTTTCGTTGTAATGATCAATTATGATCTGCGAAAATTTTAAAGTTTTCTGATGTTGCAAGGATGTAAATGAATTCCAAGTCATGCTGCGGTTGATCCTAACTTTATCCACAGGTGCTGGTACTAATCCAAAAACACATTCAGTACAGCTGAAAAACATGTACTTTTCTTTAGATACCATATTTTCTTTTTTCTGATACGGCAATAGAGGTTCAATCTTTTGTTGGTTTTTCCTCGTATATCCAGATGTTACTTTTTTCTGATACAGCTATAAACTTTAATGTTGTGCTTATTTGCTAATGTTTGTAGTACGACATAAAGTTCAAGAAACAGTCTAATTACTTGTGTGATGTCATGTCACCAGATGAAGGTGCGATGTCATCGGATGAAGAAGTGAGTGGGGGTGAAGTTGAAGCACGTGAAGGTCAACAAAATGCAGAAGACCGAGATCTCAAAGACAAACTTCTACAGAAGTTTGGAAGTCATATTAGTAAGCTGAAACTAGAGTTCTCAAAGAAAAAGAAGAAGGGAAAGCTACCAAAGGATGCTAGGCAAACCCTTCTCGAATGGTGGAATGTTCACTATAAATGGCCATATCCAACTGTACGTACCCCCATTTCTTTCTACATTTTGTGCCTAGGGACCAGGCACCGAATCTAGCTTCACCACTACTCTTGAACTGTTAGGATTACTTGGTTTGCTGTGGACGCACATTTCTTAATTAGTTGCCTACATAAGATATCAACATATATGATATGTTATTTGATGGGGAGGGTTGGGGCTTGGGTTAGGCGAAGCATGTTTCTTGGTCAGACTTTCTGTGACAATCTGTATATTCATTGAATCTACCGGTGCATTAGGAACCTAATCATGAAACTGTTTTCTTGTCACGGGATTCACAGATCCATTTTGGCGTACATTTTAAAACAGAACTGGGATTACTTACATTCCATCTCAAACTATGATACCCTTTATCTACGGATTCTACTTTGAATGCTGAAACGGCATCAGATTGACACCATACTTATACTATGTGAGGACAAACTTGTTTCTTTTTCCCGTCTTCTTATCTTCCAGGAAGCTGATAAGATAGCATTGGCGGAGTCAACGGGATTGGATCAGAAGCAAATCAACAATTGGTTCATAAATCAAAGGAAGCGCCACTGGAAACCCTCGGAGGACATGCAATTTGCGGTGACGGGTACCCTCTCTGGGCAATTCTTTACAGATGTATGAGAGTATAATGTACATTCTCCAATGTGTCTCATAGATAATTGCCTTGGAGGGTTGAAGTCGCGTATTTTCTGCTAGAAACTGTACTGGCATTGAAAACTTCAAGATAGTCAAGAAAGGGAAAGCTTAAGTGTAATATGCAATCTTCTTGTACATTCCCAATTCTTCAACAAACAATGAAATGCCTACGTAGTTTGGACAAGTAACGTAATCTTACTAGTTGGATATGGTGCTCTTGTTTCATGAGTAAACCATTTGTGCTTGTGGGTTTTAATAATGTCAATGGAAGCTAACAGAACAAAGCTAAGGGTGGTGGGGATTCACTAGAATAAACCAGGTCTTAAGCTATGGACTATGGTTGTTCTTGTTACTTAATATTATTTGCTTGTGTTATAGATATAGTTCTTGAAGAGATTATATGTAACTGCTAATATAGAATGTTCCATTTCATCAACAGCCACTTTATTCTCTCTTGCAAGTTTACAGTTAAAAGCTCTTAAAAACTATGTATTCACGCCTTTATTCTTCTCAATCTGTCGTCTGTCGCACACCTTATGTCACCATGCAAATAAACAATTTCTATTTTCTATTTTTCCTTTTTTATTTACTCTAAACATTACCTAGATTAATAAGACAGATATAGATCAAGCAATTATTGATTCATTTTCACAATAAAAAATCTAAACAGATTATATAATTTAAATAAAAAACTAAATTATAGACTATTTTAAGAAAACAAAACATTAGACGAGAGTAGGAATAGCGCGTCGGTGTCATTAAACAACACCGAAAAGAAAAGAAAAAACAGCATCTGTGGATAACTGAAACTGGTCCATGTGTCCTCAGCCCAACTGCCCCAACTTTCATATCACGCTAACAGTATGGCTTCCCTTCAGCTCTGCCTTCCTTCTCTACGCCCTCCGATTTCGCGGTTTCCTAACCCGCCGCTTCGGTGCTCCAGCGAACGCCAGGCGCTCTTTAACCGCATTGCTCCTGTCTACGATGAAGTGCGTACTCATTTAATAGTTTGTTTCTCATTTTCCTCAGCAAATGTAAAAGCGTTTTACTTTCTGACCCTTTTCTTGTTGACTTCCTTTTATTTTCGCGAATAAAAAGTGCAGTTGAATGATTTACTCAGCTTGGGTCAGCATCGGATATGGAAACGCATGGCTGTATCTTGGTCTGGGTAATGCCTTCTTTTAACTTTTTATATAATCATGTTCTCTTGTTTGTTCCAATTTCTGTTCTTTTACTTTTGATTTTTTAGATATTCTTCACTGATTAAGAAGTTGAATGTACGCACAGAGCGAAAATGGGGGATTGTGTGTTGGATGTGTGTTGTGGAAGTGGGGACATAGCATTTCTAGTGTCCGAGAAAGTTGGCTCCAACGGCAAGGTTTCTTTTCCTTTTTATTTTCTCTGTCTCTCTTCCATTTTCTGTTCCAAAGAGACTTTGCTCAGTGTGTATTAGTACTGTGAATTGAAGTATGCCGTATGCGATATTAGTTATACTGATACCCAATTAGTAGCTCAATCGCTGGTACTTGTATGTTGCTAATAGTGATTGTGGCTGATGTATTTGCTAATTCGTGATTGTTGATTTCAAAGGTTTATACTTTCTATAAATGGAAAAAACCACTTTTATATGTTTATGTAATTTTTTACGAGTTTAAAGTAGTGTTGATATGATATTTTCTAATGATTTATAGGTGATTGGTTTGGATTTTTCAAGGGAGCAACTGTCTATTGCTTCTTCCCGGCAGAGCTTGAGATGGAAGGCATGCTACAAGAACATCGAGTGAGCATTACTGTATGGCAGGCAGTCGGGGAATATAAGCAATGGTCTTTTGTTCTTAGTCATTTTGGATGACCACTGAAAGAGCAAACGTTAAAGATTTAAGTTTACAGATAAATGTTGGTTTAGATAAGTTGTCCATGTAAAAGCATGTTGGTTTAGATTAGTTTTGTTCATGAAGAATCATTTAATTAATCTTCATGTGGTGATAGCAATATGCTTAACCTGCTTTACAAAGCCAGTCTTCTCTTGCATGATCACAGGTGGGTTGAGGGTGATGCAACTGAGTTGCCATTTTCTGATTGTTACTTTGATGCCATTACCATGGGTTATGGGCTACGAAATGTGCTGGATAAGCGTAAAGCCATGGAGGAGATGTTTCGAGTTCTGAAACCAGGTCCTATCTCCTCTTCTTAGCTTCAGTTGCTGGAAAAAATGTAGTCTAACCAGAACTCATTCCTGCTATTTGCAGGGGCAAAACTATCCATTCTCGACTTCAATAAGAGTACTAGGCCTTCCATTGCTTCATTTCAGGTACTCAAACAAATGAACAGCTTCTTTGCTTCATTTGGCGATAAATGTTTACTTTGGCATAACTGCTTACAATACAGATTTTCATGATGTAATCTCATGAATTGAAAAAGTTCATCTTAGTAATGATAGAGGTCAACCCTATGTACCTGTTTGCTAATGAAAATCAAATCTTTGGCATGCTACTTGGTATTAGGAATGGATGATAGACCATGCTGTTGTCCCTGTGGCCACTGGCTATGGCCTTGCAAAGGAGTATGAATATTTGAAAAGCTCAATTAGAGAATTTTTGACAGGTTTGCTTTCCTTTATAACTTCTGGGACCACACATTATCTGGTGGATCTTATTTGCGTAGCCGAATAAAATAAGAATTTTATCCAATGAAGCTTGACCTCCTAAAAGATACATGTATATCTGTATTTGATGCATTAAGAGGTACTTATCAGAATCTTCTTAACATTGGTGCCTATATCTGCTAATTTTTTGTTTGTGATAGATTTATAGATTCTTTCTGTTTAGATTCCTTAGAAGCCATGTCTGTTATTGATGGATTGTTATGTGCCAAATTTCACGTGCTAACCTTTCAATACTTTCATGTTTATATCATGCAAGTGGCTCTAATGTTTCTAGAAATGTGATAATTGATGCTTATTATAAGATTGGAGGATAGAGCCATATAAATAATTCTGGGATTGCACGCAATTTAGTGCTGGATGGTGCCCCATTTTCTAATCTAGTGATAGTTGGGTGCACACTTGGTTCAGACAAGCAGTTAGAGCAACTTGCACTGGATGAAGGATTTTCTACTGCAAAGCACTATGAGGTCAGTGGAGGCCTGATGGGCAACCTAGTAGCTACACGCTAGAGAGAATTTGTACTCCCATTTCACGCGATCTTTGAATAGGTTTCTTGCGACGTTAAATATTTAATGTTTGGGAGTTGATTGCTAGCTCAGATGTTAGATATCAGGAATGTTGTCGTATTGTTAGCTGATTGTTCCGTTGCATATTTGATAGCCAAGCCTATTCTATGTAGTTCTCCGAAAATTGGACAAAATGCAAAGTTTGCTTATTAATCAAAAAGTTTAGTTTTTATTATCATAAAAGAAATTCTGTCCAAGTATTTGGAGTTTGTAAACACTTGCATAATCAGAATCCTTCGTTTTTACAGGGTTCTTGATCAATCAAACCAAAATTTTATCATGTATCTTTACTCTAATGCCATCTTAATAGTCAGAAATTTGGCATTACTAGCCTTACTTTCATATCTACAAAATGTCATACCGATGCCAATGACCAGAGATTGTACACCATTCACAACTGCTTACATGCCCAGGTTATACGTGCAAATGCATGGAAGTGCAAGCTAGAGCGAGGCTACATTATAATTTGTAATCTGAGATGATTGGCCTTCCTCGCCAATTGTTAATTTTGAGCATATTTTGCCTCCAAAGAATATCTTCCCATTTGAAGGTCACCTGGGGTGGAAGGAACTATAGCTGACCGTTGCAACAGATGCTGGAAGACCAACATTGAGTGGATATGAGACGTCCTCACAGGTGTCACCGAGTTCCAAGGTTGATTCATCCATGAAAGGGGGATTTGCAGGTGCAGGGAGGAGTTCCTCTGTCACTAGCATCTGCAGCGCCTTTGACATTGTTGGTCGCAGGAATGGACTCTCCTGGGTGCATAGAAGCCCTACATGCAGTACTCTCAAAATATCGCTCTTTACATTGCTGTTATGATGGTCTTGCAACATTAGATTTGGGTCAAAGAGCTCTTCGATTGTCCTAGCTTGAAATTTCTTCCAGGTCTGATTTAAGAGGAAGGAGATACCGATGAGGTTTTGTTATATCTCTTATTACTTTTCATTAAAGTAATTACCTTGAATAAGATCAGGATTTGTCAGGGAATACGAGATCCATGACTTACCAAAATGACTAAGCTGTCGGTGTAATCTGAACTTTTGCTCTTATTGTTCTGCCTTCCTGTAACAATCTCTAATATAAGCACGCCAAAGCTGTAGACATCTGCTTTTTCTGTTAATTGCCCATGAGCTAGGTACTCTGGAGCCATATACCCTCTGTAGATTTACCAAAATGAGATCTATTATAAGTACATTGGTAGTTATTGAACTTAAAATTGTCCAGTGCTTGTTCGGTTATTATAATGTTAATGATAGTAACTTACAAAGTTCCTGCTATGGCTGTGCTGATATGACTCTTATCTTCCTGGAAAGACCTGGCTAAACCAAAATCGGCAATTTTAGCACGAAGCCTTGAATCCAACAAGATATTACTGGCCTTTATATCTCTATGAATGATCCTGATTTTGGAGTTCTCGTGAAGGTATGCTAAACCCTCTGCTGTTCCAACAATAATCTCAAATCTCCTGTCCCATGTTAATGCTTTGCCTTTGATCTGGTCTGCAACATTTAAGCTCGTGTCAGAGCTTTTCCACAGCTAATTTGATTTATCAGAGGTAGTGTGGCATGCTCTGAAAACTGTAGACCACAAATATTGTAAAACTCAAACCTAAGGATTAACGTGTGATTAGTGATTACCAAAGACATAACGGTCAAGACTCTTGTTGGGCAGGAATTCATAGACGAGAAGGCTTTCAGGCCCTGAACAACTGCACCCCAATAACCTGACCAGGTTTTTGTGCTCCACGCTACTAATCATGTTAACTTCATTGTAGAAATCTGCTGCTCTGTGTCTGTTGTTAAAGAAAAGCCTCTTCACAGCTATCTCTCTTCCATCAGGTAAAACACCCTGAGATTGAGACAAAGAAGAAAGAGAGGATATTAATTTTGACGATAAACAGTGAAAAGGAAACCCAAAAAAAAAAAAAAGAACTACCTTGTACACTGATCCAAACCCTCCTTGTCCAAGCTTGTTGGCATCGTCGAAAGATCCTGTAGCTTTCTCAAGAGTTGAGTACTTGAAATTCAAGCTACTGTCATACAGGATCTTCACCAACTTTTCTGCGTCATTTGAACCTGAAAGATCAATGATATAAGTACTCCCAAGATTCTAATAGATCACATATTCCCTGCATACTGATTTCACATGTGCCTGGGCTAAGTTGGAGATTTGCAGAAGCCGGCAATGGATGTAAAATGAAATGCATTTACCTTTCCTTTTCTTCTGAATATATCTGTGTTTCCATACATAAACTCCTATTGCTGATGCGACTGCTATAACCACTAGAGAGCTGACAACTGAAACAACTATTACAATCACAGTACCTGCATTTATTAATCAAAACCCACACTCAGTTCATGCTTAATAAAAGATGTCTAATCAATGGCCTGAAACTGAATTAACAATCAGCTGATACTGCAATCTTAGAAAGAACAATTAATCACCTCTTGAACTTCCACTGCTTTGTTCTTTGTTGAGAAAATCTCTATCTGAGTACCTCATAAAGCAACCAGTATTAAGTGCTCTGCCCTCTGACCACGGCAAACACCCCAATATAGATGAAGATGCGTTCTCTAAGCATGCTGTGCAAGAACTTGCATTCAGTGTTCTCCAGCATTGAGCTAGAACATAAGCTGACTCATTAGTCCCAGAAACTGGCACCTGAGCTCGGGCATAGCCTTTATTATTTGGAGCATTTGCAACTGCTAGCGACACAGCCTGACGAGCTGATTCTTGAAATGTTGAGGTCTTCTGAGTTGCATTTCCACAAACAGCCTGGTCGTCAGGTCCCTTGTACTGGTCAAAGAAACTGTAATTTTCTGACCTCATGAAGCAACCGTCAAGATAGATGCGACCACTATTGAAAGGATAGCACTGTGGTAGAATAGTACGTGCCTCAGCGTAGCATAACACACAGTCAAGCAAAGAGAGGTCCCCATGACATTGGGCGAGGCCATAGTTTTGGTCAGGTCCTGAACCCGTAAGAGCTACTCCAAAACCTGAAGAACGCATCTGTTCACTGATGTTCTCCATTGTAGCGACAAAGTTTGGCACAAAGATAGTTGAGTTGTGCTCAAGTTGTCGCCCACACGTAATATTGACAGTTTGGGCTCTGGGATCTCCCACCACTCCTTCACGTGACAATAGGAACCCTCCAAGGCAGAATAAGATACATTGAAGGTGCACTAAAGTTACGTGCTTTCTCATCTTTGGCCGAAACTGAATTGGCTTGATTATGAAGAAAGCTCCTCTGTTCAAGAGAAAAACTAGTTAAACAAGATGGTGCTTGGTAACAATAAAGGATTGCAACCGAAAGTAATAGATCTTCAGGAGTAAGGGTAAACCAAAAAAGAAACAAGCAAAAGGAGTGTGAATTATCGAGCAAGAAACCAAAAGGCGAAGTCATTCCAAATAAATAAACAATTTGGTTTATTGCATAGCTCGTGTAGTGGCCGAGCCAAGAAGCTTTTCTTGGCACAGATATACAAAGTTAAAGGGAAATTGTTCACTTGCATCTTCCGCACCACCTTACAGGTAAATGGAGATGCTTTCTGTCTAAAGCTCAAGTCAAAGGCGTAGGCTTTAGTGAAGTTTCCTGCTTTAACATTTATTAACGAAGTTTACAGGCCAATTGTTTCTAGGCTTTAGTGAAGTTTCCTGCTTTCACATTTATTAACGAAGTTTACAGGCCAATTGTTTCTAGACTGTGTCTCAGTAAAATATAGCCCTGACAACCTCTCGCCCTAGTCTTATTTGTACCAGATATGGCAACCAGGTTCACAAGTTGGGTTAATAATAATATTATGACACTGATTATGACGAATTCCAATCTCATCCATGAAAAGGGAAGAAGAAGACGTACAGCTAAAGGAGTTATCTCAATCAACCCCAATAGAAAGGGTGGGCTGCATCATTTAAACGAGACAGTAAATGGACGGACACAGAAAAGAAAGAACGGCAAGGTTTTTGGGACCATCGGGAACTGGATAATCAGTGTCATAATATTATTATTAACCGATCCTTTAATAATCGACTTGATAATGGGTCCCGTCGTCACCACCACCGATAGCCACCTATCCTCGTGGCGTCATACCCATATATCAATCCCCTTACAGCAAAATTGGGATAACGACGAAGATAACTAAAAAGTATGAATCCTTGAAATTATGTTGATTTCACACCAAAATACGAATCCTCTCGTACCAGTACACAAACGTTTGTGCAACAAAAAATTGTCAATATGTAGTTATTTACTTGTTCTTTCATGAGCTAACATAAATAACATCGAAGGTCAAATTGTGAAGAACGGGATCAGTCCTTTACTATCCATGTTCTTTCTGCGTATCAAGCATGATTAGCAGTATCAAAAGGCTATTTCTTAAAGCTGAAGCAGACTTGATAAAGCAGAAAACAAAACTTCAACAAATGAAATGTACTAGACCAAACAGAGATACTCTTTTCTTCTTGTTCTCTTTCACCATAGACAAATACCCTCCCCATTCGTTATAGGAAATCCATGGCTAGCACTTAGACTAAAAGCAACCCTTGTTCAAATAAGGAATCAAAAACTGAAACTTTTGAAGATCTTTGATTTCCTAAATATCAAGTATGGAGAAGAAAGATGAGAACTTGTAGCGTATCAGATTAGATCAAAGTTCGTACCTTCATTCACTGCATTGGGCAGCTGAAATTCTTGAAGCTGAGTCTGTGCAAGACCAACTACGTGTTTCCATTCAGGTACCTTATTAAGGAAGGCGAAACGCGTAAGCGATGTAACAGAAGTCAAAGTGGGGACAGGCTTGTGGAAAGCATCGGTTTATCTGTAAAATTCAACCAGAAACACCCATGCTTCAGAGAAGCCAAAGTCAGTTGAAATTTCAACCCCACATTACAATTCTTTATTGGCTACTGAGTCCCAGTCGACAGAAAAAACAAAAAAAGCAGCTCCTAAGTTAACTGCAAAAGTTTAACCTTTTTGTGCTGTTCTATTTATCAGCAATTCAGCATGGCCTTTCTAATACCATTTAATCATTCATTGCAGTTTCATTTATAAATAGAGCAATAATTACACTGTTGACTCTGTTTCTAGAGAGCCTTTGAATTATCATATTTTGAGCCTTTGAATGGAGCACCGATGGCCTCCTCTTTTGAAGAAAGAAAAAGTGTCAGACGCTTCAACTCGTAATAACTAAAGAAGACAACTCTTGGAATTTAATAAATTATCTATTTAACTAAACATTTTAGTTATCAATTCACAAACATAGAGAAATTTGGTTGTTTTCCAAATATAACCAATTTATATTTTTAATCTTTTAATTTAATGATATTTCTATTTCAATTATCAAAATTTTTAGGTTCATCTTTAAAATTTTCTAATATTAGTATTAAGAAAAATCTATGTCCATGTCTAGTTTAAATATTATTAGTAAAGTTAAAAAATTAGAATAAAAAATTAATTATTAAAATAAAAAACATACAATTCTTAAATACAACTTATAGGGGTTCTGCTTACCTTATTTAACAGAGTTATGAGATTAATGGGAACATGGCCCATTAATCAAGTGTTTATAAGGACTAATTATATGCTGAAGAAGTCCCGTTAATATGAAATTATGTACTTTTAACATGTTCGAAGTAGGTAGAGGTAAGCCTGCATACTATCGAATTAAAGTTTCTACTGAATTAGTGCTGTTGTTGATATTCTTAACACATTTGAATTTCTCTTCTACTTAATAAATTTATAACTTAAAGATTAAATTAAAGGAATATACAGTTTGCAGACTTATTTCATGATCTTCACAAGAAAGGACTAAGATATGACTGACCTATCGCAGGTAAGATCACATAGACTGGCACTCATATTAACATGTAATGTATGTACCTACCAACGACTTTTTTGTTTATGAGACGACTTGCTCTGTCCCAATGTATCATATGATTTTCTAGAAGTCTAGCAATCTTATTTAAAGATGATGAGCATTGACTTAAATCGCATAACCACCGTCATATCGTTACTTCTTAGATGATGACACTCCCAGAAGGCTAGGCTTATTTGCAGGGTCAGCTAATCCTTTTCTGAAGGACATAAACAAACATTAATACCGACATGAATGGTAATTTTAAGGCCATAAAATGAGGATATCATAATATATTGATTAATGTGCTGTTATGGTGTTCTAGAGGACTGATATTTTATTTTCAGATACCCAGAGATGGATACAAAAGGCCATCCTAACATTTTTGACTTTGGAGCAAAAGTATGTGTGTACGCTCTGGATCCAACTGGTGGAAACACGGCTTATAAAATCATGTCTTGACGTTTAAGGAGTTATTGATGAGTAGTCGTTACCAGTTAGTTTCTTGATGTCATTTACTTGTTTTAAAAGTGAGCAGTTGCTAAAACAATGTTGTATATGCAACTAAGCACTATTCTGTACGTCTTTCGAAAACTAAAAGCTTTTGTACTGGAAAAGGAAGGGTACAAGCTATCGATTCAGTATTCAGTCTTTACAGGATTATAATGACTAAAAGTACAGTGGAGTGAGGGAAGCGAGAACTATCTCCTCAAGTAAATATCCCAGTTTTAGTTTTCTACAGTAAAGCACATAAAGTGGCTTAACCTGCAATTTACAACCTAAACTAAACCTGACAGGTGCTAAGAATAATGAGTGTAGTGTTAGGAGATCTGTAAATTGTTAAGCCAAATGTCCTTAATTCATCTCGTACTTGGTCATCAGGGACCATCACGAACTGCTAGTTCAATGACTTCAAAAGCGGAGTGGCTGATTTTCAACTGAGAGTGAAATGTACGAGCAGAAGAAGATGAATTCCTTGCAAGTCAAGCGGAGCTCAAGACCTCAAGTTAAACAGAGAATGCAACTCACCGCGAAAAATTCATCTAGCTTCGATTAAGCTCTGAGTGGCACTATTCCCCGAAGATTGGGTGTAAGACTCAGGTTGTGGATAGGGATCAGATGGTTCCCTGAGCAGGTTAATTTCTGCAGTAGTAGGATTCAGAAATGGTGGTTGTGTTGGATTAAGAATTTCATGGTTGTTGGTTAGCATTCGGACAACAAGTGACATTGATGGCCGCAAGTCCGCAGAAGCTTGTGTACAAAGTAGGCCTATTTGAAACAACCTAGGCACTTCCTCTTCAGGAAAGTTACCTTCTAATACTGGATCAACAGCTTCACATAATCTGTGAGTTCCAAGCAGACTCCAAACCTGTTCAAAGAAGAGAGAAGCGTAAAATTTTTTGAAGTAAGAGATTAGTATTACTTGTCAGATTCCATAAGTGAGAAGGATCACCTTTTGTGTGATAGAGCATGAACTTCTAGAGAATGCGTTGTTCCTCTTTCCACTTATAACTTCAATCACCATAACTCCAAAACTATAGACATCGGCTTTTTCACTCAGTTTTCCGCGAATGACGTACTCTGGAGCCATGTAACCTCTAAAGAAGGCAAAGTTAACCAATTGCTCATTAACTAGATATGGTAGCAAGCAGGAATCATGTATCCAGCATAGTCTGGATCACTTACAATGTCCCGGCAATTGCAGTGCTGATATGAGTCTTATCTTCGGGAAATAATCTAGCAAGTCCAAAATCAGCAATCTTCGCTGTGAAGTCCTCATCAAGCAGAATATTGCTCAACTTTATGTCTCTATGAATAATTCTCAACTCTGATTCCTCATGCAGATAGGCCAAGCCCTCAGCTGTGCCCAATATGATTTTATACCTCATCTCCCATGTAAGAGGCTTAACATCCTTTCTAACTGCATCAAATTCATACAGACACATTAATATCAACCTTTGCAGATTAAAATAGAGATTCAA
This sequence comes from Erythroxylum incrassatum, assembly GCA_026546855.1. Lineage (NCBI taxonomy): Eukaryota > Viridiplantae > Streptophyta > Magnoliopsida > Malpighiales > Erythroxylaceae > Erythroxylum > Erythroxylum incrassatum. Next base: position 9,829,218 of record JANVCL010000003.1, on the reverse strand, counting down.
TTCAAAGTTCAGATATCAGATAAGAACCAAAAAGGTAATCGTGAAGGCTCTGATTTGGCACGTATTCATAAACAAGAAGGCTTTCTGGTCCTGTAATGCTGCACCCCAACAACTTCACAAGATTCTTGTGTTCAATGCCACTTATCAAATTCACTTCATTAAAGAAGTGATCCACCCATTGCCTTGTATTGAATAAAAGCCTCTTTATAGCGACAGGTCTCCCATCAGTCAAGATTCCCTGCTTGATCAACAAAAGAGAAAAAGGAACCCGGGTTAATCCATGAAAAACAAGTTGATTATCTGTTGAAAAACCAAAATGAGAAATGTACTTTGTAAACAGAACCGGATCCTCCTTGTCCCAACTTATTCGAATCATGGAAGTAATTTGTTGCCTTTTCAAGTGATTCATAGCAGAAATTGAGCTTGGACTTGTTAATGATGGGAGATAGAGCTCTAAGTTCCTTCATTTCTGAGGAAAACACCAGATGAAGGACAATAAGTGAATTTTGAAGTCAAATGCTGCAAGCCAAACACAAATTCCAACTTATTTGAGCCTTGAAATCTCCTTACCTCTTCTCTTTCTTGCATTTCTTTTCTTCAATACGAAAATAGTTGCTGAAACAATAAGTGAGACAGCTAAAACTGAAGAAGTAATAGCTAAAATAACCCCCAAATGGCTATGTCCTGCAATTCCATAAGATATCAATGCATAAAACACTGAGCAATAAAGGACTTAAGCAGTTGCTTTAGGTTCTGCTATGTGGGTCAATATTCCTTTTTAATATGAATACAATTTCTTTATGGAAGGACTGGGATAACCCAACTCACAAACCTAAGACTTCAATAGCACTAAAGCTTTTGAATTGCCAAACTAAGATTGATAATCTGGAAGGCAACATGTATAACCCTCAAATACGATGTTCCCAATGAACAAAAGGACAATTTTTCCAAGAATAAATGCTCCATATACATAATATGTAACAAATAAACATCATGATAGGAATAAGAAGCACAAAGAAAATGATCGATCAGAATTCAATAAGATCCAACTTACCTCCATTACTCCCAGTTGCAGATGTAGAATTATTATAAAACTTTACAGTGGAGTACCTCAAGTAGCAACCAGCATTCAGAGCCCTTCCTTCTTCTTTGGGAGTACATGAACTAATATTAGCTACAGCATTCTCCAAACAATTCCCACAGGCACTTCCATTAATGACTTCCCAACATTGAGCCAACCCATAAACCGTAATATTCCCTCTAGTCAAAGAGCCCACGTAGAAGCCGTCATTATTTGGAGCAAGAGCACTCAAGTTTCTCACCAACTCCAAAGCGTTAGCACCGAAAACAGTCTTATTACCACCGCTAAAGTCCCCAACTGCGCACACCGTCCTGTCTTGGGGAGTCAATGACTCTTTAAAAAAGTTATAATCATCGTACCTCAGATAACAACCGTCGTAGAATAACCTGCCCCCGCGAGTGCCTAATTGGAAAGGAAGACACCTTAAAATCTGTGTCTTGCACTGAGCAAAACATAGATTACAGTCTGTTCCATCAAGATCTTTCATGCACTCCCCAAATGCATACACTGTAATGTTACCTGTTCCATTGATGACGGTCGCATATCTTTGTCTCACAATCTCTGGAGTAAGCGTATCCAGAGCTGCAACAAAGTTTGCTACAAAACTTTGCCTCAGAGTCGCTGTTGCTGTTCTGTTCGTACATACTAGAGCAGCTTGAGTTGCTCTTGGATCAGAAACACAGGAACTAACGAAGAAACAGAGGAAAGAGAGCAGAGAAAGAAGAAAGCATCTTGGGAGGTAAAAACGGTTCATTTTGCTAACCCAACAAGAACAATTGAAGCCAAGGGCTTTAAGGAAAAAAAGAAGATGAAAAAACCATAAACAGAGAGATGGGCAGCGAGGGTAATGACAACGAAGGTTGAATTTCAACGAAGTGACATATAAACGCGTGTATGATAGAGACGAGCCACCCTTGCTGTACTTTTAAAAGCCTGAAACGGAAAGGGCACACAAGTCCGCACAGGACCGGGGACGTTACACGTTTGATCGTGAAGTTGACTCGAGTTCATATCTGGATTTTGAACTAAATGACTCCGTTGTCGGCTCGACCGTTGACTACAGTCTGCATTTCCTTTAAAATATTGGACAGACATGTGTTTTCTTATCATCAAGATGCTAATATTTATTTTTATACCGTGAGGTGATTTGGATTAACTCTTCTTATCCTTCAGTTCTATTTAATTCAATTAATTAGCCTTTTATTTTAATTAATTATCACAGGGGCTCAATAATTAAAAAATCGTTAATATTGTTATAATAATTTTAGGCGCACAGGTCGTTATCTCTTGTATTAGTAATTAGTGAGGTGAGGACAGGAGCAAGTTGACCTTGGAGGCAAATCCAGATTTTTTATCTAATATTATAGTGTTTCAATAAATTTCAGCAATTTATTTATGTAATTTTGCATAAAACTTACATGAAGTCTGTAAAATAAATGACTAAAATTTTATAAAATAGAATAAGACAAATTAAAATTAAACACAATATCGCACCGAAAAGGCTTGTCCCGTGGGCGATGTGTAAATAATAAGTCTATTGTCGTTTTCAAGCATTTAAAACGATTTTGTCGCAATAAATGAGCTGGAAAGTCAGTTTATTGCCAGATTTAGGAAGTACACGCGGAATGTTTTCTTTTGAATTACGCTTAGACCTTTTCATTTGTCAAACACGGAAGAATTACTACGAAGTTCTCGTGTTGTGTTGTACTCTTTGTTCACATACCATGACTTGTTATGAATTTTAGGATAAAGGACGTTATTTTTTAGACATGTTGCAAATTATTACGCAATATCATTAATTGCTAAACACATGATAAAATTTATATGAATTTTTAATTAATTTTGATATTGAAGTTTTTAAAGATAATTTGATAAAATTTTAACTACACGCGTAAAGTTGGATCAATTTTGGAAAAAATGTGTTATGCCCTTTCATTGTCCGTTTATATATACAATTTATTTCACCACTTACAAGATCAAATACTAGATAAGAAAGAATAACAAAAAAATATAAAAGATAATATCTACAATATACACCATGAATCTGGAATACCTGCTTTAAGCTTGTAAATTAAGAATTCCCAACTTGTGAAGAAAATGATCAAATTGTCATTTCCCTAAAGCTTTAGTTAGAATGTCTGTTAGTTGTACTAAGATATGAACATAAATAGGTAGGATATTACTAAATTAAATCTTATCACACACAAAATGACACTCAACCTCCATATGTTTTGTGTGATTAAAAAAAACTGGATAATCAACAATATGCAAAGTTGTATGATTATCACAATACAATTGTGTTGGCACAAAAGTGATCTAAGCTAAGAGCCAACAAGATACCCTTTAGTCACTTTAACTCATAAGTAGTACTACCGATGAAAAAATACTCAACTTCAGTTAAAAAATGAGATATTGTCTGTTATCTTTTAGTCTTCCTTGAGATAAGAGAACCACCAAGAGGGAAAAAAATTAATTAATGAACGACGTGTCAAAATTCAACTAACCTAATCTGCATCACAATATGCATAAAAATGAAGATCACTGTTAACTTGCAGCAAAATTCCCTGTTCGAGGTTGGACTTTAGATATCGTACAACTTTTAATGCAACCTCCCAGTTTCGTACTTTGGGTTCATTCATAAACTAGACTAACACATGCACACTATATGAAAATTCTAGTTGAATAAAAGTAAGGTGTCCAATAAGCCAACGATATTTGATTGGGTAATCCAAAATGTCCTCATCCACTAAAGATAAATAATGGTTTTATTCAATGGGTACACTAGTAGGCTTGGCACACAACAAACCTATTTCTAAAATGATGTCCAACACATATTTACATTGACAAAGAAATATACCAATGGAATTTAGTCTCACTTTAATACTTAAAAGATATTTCAGTTTTTCCGAATCTTTCATGTGGAAGCAACAACTCAAATAAATTTTGAACTATTGCAACATTGCACATCATTTCTAGAAATAACCAAATCATCTAACATATACCAATATATTTATTTGGGTGTCATGTTCACAAAATGTAAAAAGGGAATAATCTGAAGAAGATTGTTGAAAGCCATAATTTTTCAATGTAGCACTCAAATTTTGTAAACCAACATCTTGGCGCTTGAAGAAGACCGTAAAGAGACTTTTTTAAGTAACAAACTTTCCTGGGGATTTGTGACTTAAAACTAGGAGGGAGCTTCATGTAAACCTCCTCTTCCAGATTTTCATGCAAGCATGTATTATGAACATCTATTTGATGTAATTCCTAACCTTTAGTGACGACAACAACTAAGAAGGCCTAGGCTATTATCATCTTTGATGTTGGGGCAATTATCTTAATGTAGTCTATTCTTTCCACTTGGTTGTTACCAAGAATCAGTAAACAAGCCTTATAACATTCAATAGTATTGTCTACAATATATTTGATCTTATAGATCCTTTTGCATCCAGTAGTTGTCTTTTTGAAGGGAAAGTCTTATGTAACCTATGTCTCATTATCCTCGAAAGCTTGTATCTCTTTTTGCATTGCTTCCCTCCATTTCTTATCCTTTATTGCTTCTAGAAAAGAACTTAGCTTGTATCCTATAGTAACAGTTACCAAAAAATGATGGTGATGTAAAAAAATTATTATAATTCATATAATGAGTTATAAGATAGAGAGAACCTGAGGATAATTTTTAAAGGGATGAACTTTCATAAGGACATACATGCAGTGTTGGTATCATAATCTTTCAATCAAACAGAGAAATGTTTATCCCTTTTTCCTTGTCCTAGCTACTCTTCCTCTGCCACATCACCTAGTATGTCTCCTTGATATATAACACCATTGTTTTTACACTGATTACTAACATTCCATAAAGTCATGCATTTTCAGCATTGGCCATAAATCCATCAGTCTTGCCTTTAGTTGCACGCTTATTTACATCAACATGGCATGATGTGGCTTTCTCAAATTCATCATTAACGAACACCTCTTCACACAAAGCCTTATTAAATTCGTCTTATGGCATTATACATTCCACTTTTCTCATCATTATAAATAAAATTGCTCTCAATAAACACCATGTCACGTGAGACAAAGAAAACTCCATTATTAATTTCATGTAAATTCCATCCCTTATTTTTGAAAGTATATCCTACAAAAATACATTTGCGACTCCTATTGGTAAACTTGTCTTTGTCACGATTCTCATTTCTAGCAAAACATAAGTAGCCAAAGATTATTATATGCTTATAGGATCGTGCACACCCAAAAAGGATTTCATAAAGTGCCTTATCAAATTTGAAGGATTTCTATTAATTAAATAGCTTACTATGAGTACACATTCTCCCTAAAACTCAATTGATAAGCTAACCTGAAAATGCAAAGCTTTTGACATATTAAGAATATATCGATGTTTTCTTTTCACCTAACCATTTTATTATAGTGTCCCTATACATGATGATTGATGTAACATGTTGTGTTCATCAAAATATTCCTTCATACATTTAAATCCAGTTCTATTATCAAACTACACAATTTTCATTGTTTTATCAAATTGTTGTTGTACTAAGGCAAAGAAATTCTTCAATATGTGTGAAACTTCACTTTTCTATTTTAACAAATAAACCCATACGCCATGAGATATATCATCCACAATTGTAAAAAAAGATAACCTATAAGAAGCAAGCGCTCTATGAGCACCCCAAGGATCACATTGTATTAATTTGAAAACCTCTTTTGTTATATTATTATTAGACAAAAATACTTCTTTAGTTTGTTTCACTCTAAAGTAGATATTAAAAGCATTATTTTGGACATCACTACCTTTAGCATGACTACTAACATTAGTAATTGATTTTATTATTGGGAATTAATTCACAATTGTAGAGTTATCAAAATTTCTTTTGAATAGATGTTTAGTTTGTTTATAATTTTATCTTATAAGTCAGATTTATTAGCTGAAATCTCTATTTAACAGTTGTTGAGTTTTTTTGTATTTTGCCTATATAAGGCAACCGGGTTCATTATTCAATATATAATAAAACAACTCCAGTGTTACATATTCTTTTGTCTTATACATGTTCTTCTATTTTGTTAAAAAACCTTCAACATGGTATTAGAGCTCTAAGTGATCTTGAGGGACCTATGAGTAATTAAGAGATAATCTAATGAAGGCTTCCTATCTTTCCATGGCTTCCTTAAACACATCATCTCTTTCACCCCAAATTTCAACGGTGAAAATTACCAAGTATAGGCTGTCAAAATGAAATCTCATTTGAGATCTCTCAATTTCTAGCAGTGGGTTGAAAGTGAAAGACATGTACCTCCTCTAGGCAATAATCTTACAGTCAATCAAATTAGAGCTCACGAAGATGAAGAAGTTAAAATTCGAAGAGCTTTATCTCAAATACATGCTACTATATTTGAGTTGATTTTCATAAGAATTATGACTTGTGAAACAACTAAGGACATATGGGGAGTATTGAAAGAAATATATAAAGAGAATGTTGTGACAAGGCAAATGTAAGACTTAATTCTCAAAAGAGATTTTGAAATTCTTAGAATGAATGAAAAGGAGACAATTTAAGAGTTCTCAGATAAGCTCATGGTGGTGGTAAATAAAATCAAACTTATGGGAGAAGAGCTATTCGATAGTAGGATCGTAGAGAAAGTTTTGATAAGTTTACCTGAAAGGTTTGAGGCAACAATTTCATCTCTCGAAGACTCAAAGGACATCAACCAAATGACATTGTCAGAATTGATTAATGCATTAGAAGCTTAAGAGCAAAGAAGGGCAATGAGAAAACAAGAAAGTGCAAAGATAGTGGAGGGAGCTTATCTAGCAAAGGTTTTGACATCAAAGAAGAAATGAAACATTCCTCAATGTGGCCATTGTGAGAAGTTTGGTCATGAAAAGAAGATTGCTAATATAAAGGGAAGTCTCGATGCTTTAGGTGTAAACAATTTGGACATTTGAAAAAGGATTGCAAATTTAACATTGAAGAACAAGCAAATATAGTGCAAATGATTGAAGAAGACAACCTCTTCTATTTGGTGAGAAGTACACCAAAATGCATCATAAAAAGAAGTGTTCTATGAAGAAAAGTGATCAGAGAAGTGATCATGTTGAAGAATAGAGAAAAGTGCTCTATTGAGAAGATTATAGAGAAGTGTTTCAACGAAAAGAATTGTGGAGAGATGTGCTCCATGCCTGTGATTTTTTTTTCAATTTTGAATTAAGCGGGAATGTTGGGAATTATTCAAAATTGTAGAGCTGTCAAAATTTCTTTTGAATAGGTCTTTGGTTTGTTTTTAGTTTCATCTTATAAGCCATATTTATTGGTTGAAATCTCTATTTAATAATTGTTGAGTTTTTTGTATTTTGCTCATATAAGGCAACCAAGTTCATTATTCAATATATAATAAAACAACTATAGTGTTACATATTCTTTTATCTTATACATGTTCTTCTATTTTTTTTAAACAACTTCTACATTTATTATTTTAGGTGATGGATACCCCAACCTTTTATGATATAGCTTTATAAGACTAATTTCAGCTGTTTTGTTGATACACATAAGTATGATTCCTCAGAGAAAGCAAAGTCCCTCACATTGTTCACTTGCTCCGATCAGCATCCTTTTAGCACGGTTCTGTATAAAACAAAGTTCATTAGTGAATTGCACAATGTAATTCGAGTCCTTAAGCAATTGTAATTTGAAAATCAAATTGTAGTTTAAATTAGGAGCAAATAGAACTTCTCTCAATTTCAATTTATCTCCGAAGATCACCATTTCTTGCTTCATAACTTGAGTTTCTTCACCATTTGGCAACCCCACAGGACAAGGAGTTACATCCATCATATCCTCTAAGCATTCCATTATGCTAGTCATATGGTTTGATGCCTTGGTGTCTATAATCCAAGACATAAATTTTGACTTACTTGAAAGACATGGTTCACTCGAATTTAACTTTTAGGCGTTCAATAAAAATCATTAATATCATTTATTGTTCTCTTGATAGCTCATTGAAGTCTACTTGATCAGCATTAATTGTTGTGGTATGTGTACTATTAGATTTGCTTAATATTGCTTGTGTCTTATTTGCCTTGACAGTAATACCACACCCTCTCCCAACAGATTGTACACCTCGCTGGCCCACTCATCCTCTTGTCACACCGCACCCAACTTCTTGAGGCTTGTCAAACACCAATTGAGATATCCAATTAGGTGAAAACAATCATTAGTTTCATGCCCAAGCTTCTGACAATGCCCACAAACTATTTCATCCTTCTTGGCCCCATTAAAAAATGTGGGAGCGCACGATTTTGTAATCTACGTCATCAAGGCCCATTAAAAATTAATGCACTCACTCCTTTTCTCTCTTTTTCTTAAATATGCTGGTGCGGTTACATTTGCATCTATTGGAAAAGAAGACATAAATTGCTTCATAATTGTTCAATTTGTCCCATAACACCTTGAGACGACCATAGTTCTTCACTATCGCTTCTCTATTCTGTTTACAGTTTGCCAAATTTGTCTTTAATTGATGTATACTAGGACCATTCTGTAAGGCGATTACAACTATATGGGTATCGCCAATGTCCTAGATATATGTACAAAAAAAGGCAAGCTGCTATGAACAATCTGCATGCAACTATGAACAACGTACATGCAAGTTGTCCATAAGTTGCATGCAAATTGTACAAAGCTTGCATGCAAGTTGTGGCGATGGACAGCTACAACTCGCATATTGCAAGCTGTAGCTAAGGTAGTGGAGGGTCTATAAAAGACCCTCTCTCCCCCTTTTATTATCAACGTTTGCATTGTATTTGTGATAAATGTGGTGAGTTTTATGAGAAATTAGAGAGTCATTTTATGTGAGAGAGTGATTTCTGTGATATTTTTAAGAAATGTTTTTATGAAAAAGATGAGTGATGAAATCGTGAGGATATTATCCTAGGGATAGTAAATTTGGGAAACACCTTGTGTGAGAGCGCCACTATTTTATTGTATCATTTTTTTACTCTTTATATCTGTTATTTTCATTAGTAGAAGATTTATTCAGAGTTTAGTCCATGACGTAGCCCAAATTAGAGGGTGAATCATGTTAAATTTATGTATTGTAATTCCTTTCCTATTTTACTTGTGGGATTTAATTTGTAATTTTTCTCAACAAGTGACATCAGAGCTAGGTTCAGTTTTGTATCAAAGCATTTCTTATCGAAAATGGAGGCAAAAATAAGCAAGATGATTAGCCTAAATGGCTCCAACTGCCATATATGGAAGAACAAGATAAAAGATCTTCTATTCGTAAAAAAAATGCATTTATCGATGTTTACCACAACAAAACTTGAAATAAATTAGACAAGGAGTGGGCGTTTGAGCATGACCAAGTTTGTAGTTTTATTAGGCAATTTGTTGAAGATAATGTGTATAATTATATCTACAACAAGACTTACGCTTGGACATTGTGAAAAAAACTCTAAGAGTTGTATGCCTAAAAAACTGGTAACAATAAATTATTTTACCTGGCAAAATTAGTATAGATAAATTATCGAGAAGGTACCTCTATGACATATCACTTGAATGAATTTCAGAGGATCGTGAATCAATAATTAGGAATGGGTATAAAGTTCGATGATGAAATGCTTGTCCTTTTCATGCTTACGTCCTTGCTAAAGTCTTGGGAGACTTTAAAGATTTCAATTACCAATTATGCAGTTGACAATGTTGATAACATGGAATCTGTAAAAAGTGGAATTCTGAACGAAGAGACCAAACAGAGATCTTAGAGTTCAGCCTTTTCAATATAGTTAGAAGTTCAGGTCACAGGTTCTAGAGGGAGGACCAAATCTAGAGGTCCAAATTTTAGAGATAAAAGCAGAGGAAGATCAAATAAATATGTAAATGTTGAGTGCCATCACTGCAAGAATAAGGGTTATATCAAAAAGTTATGTCGAAAGTCAAAGAAGGAAAAAAAACAAAGGCAAAGAAGTCAAGAAAGATGGTAGCAGTGATGATGAATACACATCAACAGCTACCACCATTGTCATATGATAATGATGTGAATAGTGCATCTTGTGAGTTTAACTGGATAGGTGATAGTGGTGTCATGATTTATGCCGCATCACATAAAGAACTCTTCTCATCATATACATAAGGAGATTTTGGTGTCATTAAAATGAGAAATAGCGGTTTAGCCAAAATCATCGAAATATGTGATATTTATTTATAGACAGACAATGACATGAGATTGCCCTTGAAAGATGTTAGGCATGTTCCTGATGTTCGCCTAAATCTGATATCTGTTGGCATACTTGATGATGAATGTTTTTGCAACACTCTTAAAGATGACAAATGGAAACTTACTAAAGGCTCCTTAGTAATCGCCAAAGGTAAGAAGTGCTTAAAGTTGTATGTGATGTAGGAAAAGGTCTCCAATGATGTTGTGAATCCAGTGGAGAAAGACGACGCAATTGAATTATGGCATAGGAGACTCAATCAGATGAGCAAGAAGGGGATGACTCAGTTGGTGAAAAAGAATACATTATTTGGAGTTAACCAGGTACATTTAAAGAAGTGTGTTGATTGTTTTGCAGGAAAGCAAAATAGAGTTGCTTTCAAAAGTTCCCCTCCTTCCAGAATGAAGAATATGTTGCATTTGGTACACTCAGGGGGCGCTTGGTTCACATAAGGTAATGAGAATGGGAATGAGAATGAATATAGTGAGGAATAGGAATGGATATAATCATTATAATTATGATGGTTAGTTAAAATGAAGGAATGATTACCATTGCCATTGATAGTGGTTGGTTTATAAAAAATATTGTAATTAATTAATTACAAAATGAATTGTATTTTAATTAATGAATGAATTATATTTTAATTAATTAATTACAAAATGAATTATATTTTAATTAATGAATGAATTATATTTTAATTAATT
>JANVCL010000003.1:9727112-9746618 GCA_026546855.1 Erythroxylum incrassatum | reverse complement strand
AGCAAAATGGCAATAAAGTGTTTCGCGTCTTTTGTTTGTTTTGTTGATCAGGCGACACCCGGATTTGAACTGGGGAAGAAGGATTTGTAGTCCCCTGCCTTACCACTCAGCCATGCCGCCAAGGCGTTACAAAATCGACGAAAATACCCCATTTTATTATAGGTCTCCAAACTGTTTGTTTTACTTGGAGCTTGAATCATATTTTTCTTAATCGCTTTCCTTAAAAAAATCTTTCCATTTTTGGATTGGATTTCTCTCTTCGATTCATTTTTTTAGTATGTATATATATATATATAAAGGGTTGTACAAACCATAATTATAGTTTTGTAAAAGTTCTAGCTTCATGCATGTAACTACATACATTTTCAGTATTGCTTTCTTAAATTAGACATGATTTATGAAAGAACATAATAATTGTATTCATTTTCATTGTTCTTCAGGTTAAAACTTGATTTGGCTTTTACATAAAAAGAATTTAAGCTCAATAATGGGGATCCTTGCCTAACTTACTATGCATCATCCAGGTTAATCTTTATTTATTTCTTTTCCTATATATTATGTGAATTATTGAATTGCTCTTGCTATATGTTATTACATTTTAAATTTTAATTCTATGAGCCCTTATTTTCATGAAAGCGATAACATATAAGTTCATTGCCTTTTTTTTTGCAAATTGTAGAATTACTACTGAAGCATTTGGATTTACATCTAATTAAAGTAAAAACCAAAATTGACAAGCTTACTACTATTGGGATATTTCAGGTATATTTCTCTTAGACAATCTACTGATAATTTAAATTAGCTTATTATATCACAATGAAATTTTCTCAACTATGTATTAGGTATCATAAAGCATCATGAGGTTATCGATTTTTACTTATATATTATTTAACATAATCCATATCATATATGCTACTTTGATAAATAGTAAATTGCTCGTGGAAAATGAAGATAAGCATTGGATGACTTTTCCCAAATATAGTGATGAATATATGAGTGCATTTAATCATTTTTCTTGAAAATCGTCTTCTAAGATGGATAAAGGGAATTAAATTTATTGTTCGTGCAAGAAGTCTTGCAATTATTATTGGTATACAAGAAATATTCTACATATCATTTAATTGTTAATGGATTTTCTCCAAGATACGATGGTTAGGAATTCAACGAGGAAAGATCAATTCATGCGAATATGGATGTGGCTAATGATAATGAAGGTCTATATATGATAATATAGGTAAATCAATATATGACACGTTTAGAGACATAAATGAAGATCTTAACAATTATGGAGGAGTTAGGAATGATCTAAACATTGGTCCTAAGAAGTCTTTTAAGTTCTAAAGGGAAGGAAAATAAGAATTGTATTCTAGAATTTTCTTCACCATCTGACTTTATCTTTTTAAGCATATATCAATGAAATTAGTAATGTAGCTTATAATGATCTCATGAAGACCTTAAAGAGCCTTTTCCTACTGCAAGGACTTCTGAATCTTTTAATGCAACAAAGAAACTAATAAAGGATTTAGTACTTCACCATAAAAGATACATGCATGTCCTAATAATTGTATTATGTATTGGAAAATGATGAGAAAACAACTAGCTATAGAGTTTAAGATGTTTCTAGGTGGAAACAAAGTTGTAATAATGAAAATAGCAAATATCATTATACAACCTCAAATGTAAGGAAAATTCCAGCCAGGGTATTTAGATATTTTCCATTAAAATCAAGGTTGCAATGTGTTTACGTGTGTTTATAATTAGTTGAATTCTTGAAATGGCACAATATAGGGCAAATTAAAGATGGTATTTCAAGGCATCATACCCATGGCCAAGCTTGGAAAGTCTTTGAATTATTGTAACTTGATTTTTCATTAGATCCTCATAATGTCATATTAGTTATTACTAGTGATGGATTTAATCCTTTTGGCACAATAAGTATTTTACATTGTACACGATCTATAATCTTAGTAAACTATAACTTAGCACCATAAAGAAGTTTGCAATCAGAAAATTATACCTAGCCCAACTTCTCTTGGAAGGAACATTGATGTTTTTTTATAGCCATTGATTAAAGAGCTGATAAAGTTATGGGAGTTTGGGATAGTGACATATGATGCTTCAATTAAACCTTGTTATGTACGATTAGTGACTTTTTAAGGTATGCAATATTGTTTGGATAGGGTACAAAGGAAAGCTTAATATGTCATAATTGTCATTATGAAACTTGTTCTCAATATTTAAAGCATAGTAGAAAAACTTGATATCTCAATCGTAGGAGATTTTGGATAAAAATCGTCCTTAGAGGAGCGATAAGAGTTCATTCAATAGTGATATAGAGTTAGGAGAATCAACAATTCTTTTTCAGAATATTATGTGTTAGAGCTTGTTAATGGGTATCATAATGTGTTCAGGAAGGAAAATACGAAAAAGATACCAAGTGATAATCCTTGGATGAAGAGGTCTATATTTTTTGAATTACCTTACCAGAAGTGTAATGGGTGCCAACCTAATCTTATGTGTTGGACATCAAGAAAAACATATATGATAATGTTCTTGAAACTTTTTTGGATATTTTGAGCAAGTCAAAAGATCATCTCAATGCATGGTTTGACTTGAAAGAAATACATATTAGAAAATATCTACAGCTTTTCAAAGTAGATGACTTTCTTGTGTTACTACTCAAATTTGCTTTATATGACGCAGAGAAGAAGGAAAACTTATGTTCATTTTTGAAGAATGTGAAATTACCATAAGGTTGTGCATCAAATACTGCATGATGTGTTGATTTTAGTAAAAGAAAAATATTAGGATAAAAAAGTTATGATGTTCACGCCATTGTGCAACTTTTACTCCAATTTATTATCAGGAAAACACTACAAAAATTAGTTGTAGTTGTTTAGAGAAGACTAAGTGCATTTTTTAAAGGGGTATACAAGTTGCGTGTATAATAAAAAGTCCAATTCAGGCTATATCTTTATGATGGCTAGAGGAGCTATATCGTGGAAAAGTGTCAAACAGACACTCACAACATCCTTTATAATGAAGGCAAAGTATATGTCGTGTTATGAGCAGTTTGTCAAGCAATATGGCTGCAGAATTTTATTTCAGCATTGGGTACTGTAGACTCTATTTCGAGTCCACTGAAATTATATTGTGATAACTCCGTAGCTATAGCTTTATCTAAAAACATTAGAAGTACTTCTCACTTAAAGAATATTGATATAAAATACTATTTTTGTTATAGAAAAAGTCGTTAAATCCCTCATTACTATTGAGTATACGCCTACAACTAACATATTAGCATATCTACTTACAAAAGGCTTACTTATATGTGTGTTTGCAAAACACGTGTTTCACATAGGATTGTTAGGAGGCTAACTTGATAAGATTAGGGGGAGTTTGCTATTTTGTATTGAACATGTTAGTTCTTTGTACGAATTGCTTATGACTTGTATATACGAAACATGCATAATGATATTTGCAGTCACTTCTTGTTGATATTCACATATAAATGTTGATCTATATATGCAGTTTGACGAAATGATAGGTATAAAAGAAGACAAATGCGTTGTCTCAGTTATTGTACTGCATGCATGTTGTTTTAATGGTTATTATTATATTTGAACATCTCCAAGGCCTAATCATATGTAGTAAATATATCATGTCAATATGATATTGCATATGATTTATTTGACTGCCTTTGGATGATGGAGATTGGTATGGTGATTTGATTATATTGTCTAAGTGGGAGAATGTTAGAAATATATGGATTAATATAATCACAACATTAATTCCATATTCACAACTATTAGTCGAATTGCCTAATGTATGTTTATAACTATAATGAGATAGTTAATAATTTACTAATTGCATTTGAGACACATGGCAGTACCCTAATAATTATATGTTAGCCTATTAAACTATAGTTCATCACATCTTTGAAATGATACAATTAGCCTCCTTCTATCCCTTAGAGTAGAGCATGTTAAAACTATCACATATGGTGAGTTTTTTGTGTTGTTGTCGTGGGTGTTTGGTAAAAGTGGGTCTTATACCATTAGTTTTCTTTCCTGCACAAGATTTGTTGATATTGATAAGTTGTAGTATCTAAAATAGAGAGATGCATCAAGATTTCATGTCAAACATTGAAGGTATGTTTATTTATTATGTAGTTAATGCTCTAAATAAAATGTGGATCTTAACATTATAGTTATTGATGACTGCTTTTAAGAATAACACTAGTTCGGAGGAAGTCTTGTATTAAAATATATGTTATTTCACAAACTTTTTAAAAAATGTTACGAGATGGGATTGTATTAGGTTATGGCGCCTTGATAATTACTTATTAAAAATTTATTCAATATATATTTAAAAATAATAAAAGTGGGAGTTACTAAAAAAATTATTCATTTGTGATCAAAAAGTTACTATTTTAAATTATAAAAATAATTATCTTATAAAAAATACAACAAAAAGTTATTAATGACCATCTTTAAATATTCGCAAAGCGATGCATATACACTGACTGCTTTTAACTTTATTCTTTGATTAAAAAACAAAAAACTATTGCAACGCCGGCGCCACAACTATGTCACGATTCTCTTTTCCTAGGGGCCCTTTTTCTTATGTCTCTACGTTGGTTGACCCATGACACGATCATCCAATCCCCCAAAAGCAAAATATCTAGAGATAGCTATTTGTATACATCACGTGTAATGCACGACTAAAAACATGTACAGGAACAGGCTAGCGTGGATGGGTAAGGGTTCAGTCCCTCGAGAACGGCACTCTTTTGCGTAGATCCTCATCTTCTCTCTTTGTCTTGTAGCCCTCTGCAAAAGTTCCAGATCTTCAAACCACACCGTTCGTTTAACAATAATAATAATAATAACTGGTCCACAGCGAGAAAAGAAAAGAAAAGATATTTAGGAGTCGCCATCCTTTGGAGTATAGTTTCCTCTTGCAGATATTTAAAAGCAATATGTGATTAGAAGCTTAAAAAAGAGGTAAAGAATCCATATATTATAACGTTCTTGGATCCATCAACTGGCGCAACTTGAGACATGCTTCAGAGTGGGCACTTATCCTATATTATTAAAATATTATGCTAATCACTATTCAAGTGATTTGTCTATAAATGCGTGTCCTTTACAAGGATATCTTGTAATAATAATTGGACCAATTTCGTTAACCATATATTATTTCATTTAAGAACAAAATATCTTTTTCTAACTATCAAATAAATATTTTTAGACATATATATATATGCGCTATAAAATCTCAGGAGCCATGGCCAATACAGTAATTTACCGGAAAAGCCCCGGGGTAATGAAGTGCCAAAGTATTAAATATCAGAATCTCCGACGCTCACGGACCCCACGCTTGAACCCCAACACATTGCACGTGATAATCTCTTCGATCTCTATCATTTTGAGCAACGTGGCCGTATCACGGGTCGACAAGCGTCCTGCGGACATCATTAAGCGCCGAATCACTTACGTAGCCGACCATTCCGTTCTCGATTTTTATTCACTCACTGACCCGCCCGAACTTTCTAAATTAGCCGAACACTCTCCTTTCTTTCTCTCGCTAGCTTGTTTTTCTTCTACTTCTGAATCGGATCGTATATTCTCGTTAAATTCAATATAGGAAGGTATGCTCATCAGTTTATCCAATTCTTCTTGACATGATTTGCCTATATTTGTGAGCTTTACTTGCAATTTCTGTTTTGGAGTGCTCGTACTTGCAATTTGGAGCTTTACTTGTTGCCGTCTTTTTTTTTTTTTGGATTTTAACTGTTTTCAAGTGTTTTTTCTTCTCAGAAAGATCAAATTACGACGATAACAATTTGAATTTTTTAAATATTTTCTTTTTTTGAGGTTGCTTAGTACATGTTAATGCAGTTTTGCGGAGGTTAGTTCTTCTGTGATTCGTATAAGATAGAGCTGGACATAGCTGCTTGATTGGAAATTGCAGCTCCATTTCTTCAGATTTTGGAAGCTTAGCCGAGGATCAAACAGGCTTTGTATGTAGGCCGCAGAAACCTGTGTTTACTTGTTTCGTGAATTTTGAATCTTGATACGATTCCCATACATTCGTTAGCTATATACTTAATCATTCTTTTTTCTCCTGATTCTGTTTCAAGTTTTAGATCTTTTTTAATCAAGATTTGTGCTCTTATTCCAGGATTTCTTGAGAGCTAACTGTATAGAGGAATATGAGTAATAGCATAGGCCATAATTTATTCCACCAGAATTTGATTCGACATGGGGTTTCTCAGCATCAAAGCAAACTCAGTTCATCTGGAATTCCTGCAAACTCTTTGTTCCAATCTGCAACTGTAAATCAACCAGCCTCGCGGATACACAGGTCTGGATTGTTGACAAACTTTAATGGCAGCAGGTTAAAATTGCGAAAATCAAAAGTAGCCTTTGGAATGCATCACCCTGTGGCAATTTCTCCTCGTGCTGTATTGGCTACGGATCCAGCATCTGAGGTTAGCTAATGATTGCATTTTCTCTTCTGCATCTCTTTAATAGTCATTAGAGTTTTATAGCTGGATAGGATAATCATAGTACTAAAGCTTTAAGAACAGAGTCCTCTGTCTAATGTTGGTGCTAACAAATCTGCAAACCAATTAAGAGCCCTTCGTCTATCTGATTGTATGGCAGCATTGAAGATTTGGTGTTCCAGATTTCCTCTTCAAAAAATTTGAGCACTTGATTTTTAAATTATGACAAGAATGTATTTATGTAATCTTATGAGATGGAATGATAATACGTGCTTGGAGTGTGCATGTTTGCCAAACACAATAACAGTTCAGATGGTCCTGTACTTCATTGTCTGGGAACAGCTTGTCATCAAATATGCCCTGGAACAGTTTTGTGACATGGACTGGGGAAGTTCACTGCGGTTGGAAATCATGATTTTGTATTTCCTGCAGTCTTCTGGTTTTGCCGCCAAGTGCTCTTCTTTTAATTCTTCTGTTTTTTCTATGGTAAAATTCCATTCAAATGGTCATTTACTTTTCCTGGTGGGAGATACAAGAGTTATGTGCTGAGGTGATGGTGTTGTTTACAAAGAGGATCTTGTTGCATAATGGAAGCTCTTATGAGTGCTTGATAAACAGAAACTTATCTTTTTTACTTGTTTTCCACTGAATATAATCTTTACATAAGCCATGGACTAAGAGAGATGTAGATATCTGAATAATTGTTTATTTTCTGATTTCTGCTCCTTAGTTTAACAGTTTCTTTCTTGCAGAAACTTGCTGGAAAATTCAAGCTTGATGGAAATAGTGAATTGCAGGTAACTTATTGTTGACCATTGACATAAAACGAGGCTTCATTAGTTTAATCCAACTTCAGTACCTATCTCTGATGCCTAGTGTCAAATAGCATATAGGATGACATAAGAGTTACACAGATTTAATTCTTTATGTCCCTGAGCAGGTTTTTATTAGCAATCACACTGCTGGATCCTTCATGTCTGTAAATATCCAGATTACTAACAGCACCGGTCCTTTGCTTCTACATTGGGGTGTGATACAAGATAGAAAGCAGTAAGTCCACGTGCTAAAATACTGGTGTACACATGTTTTCTTTGCTTGTAATATAGCTGATTAGAAATTCTATTCCTCTTATCATTTTCAATATTTTCCAGAAAGTGGGTGCTTCCATCTCGTCACCCCCATGGAACAAAAAATTATAAGAACAGAGCACTTAGAACTCCTTTTGTGAAGGTAAGTATCTCAAGCCTACAAATTGTTGGGTTATTGTACGGAAAATCTTCAACTAATGCAACTGAATGATCTTTTGGCTGGTTGTCTGCTGTGTTTCTCTAGTCTGGTTCCGGTTCTTATGTCAGAATAGAGGTTGAGGATCCTGCAATACAAGCTATAGAGTTTCTCATAGTTGATGAAGCACAAAATATATGGTTAGCTAATTTTAGTATCATTTTGCTTCGCACTACTTAATACGAGCTAGTTGCTTGAAGATTATATCTCTGTATTGGGTTTTTTTTTCTATTTTCAGGTTTAAAAATAATGGTGGGAACTTTCATATCGAGTTACTCACGAAAGAAAAGGTGATTATACCAAGTGTCTCCCTTCCTGAAGATCTTGTGCAAATCCAAGCATATTTGAGGTGGGAAAGAAAGGGTAAACAAATGTATACCCCTGAACAAGAGAAGGTAAGTATTCTTTTTCAGTATGGGCTAGCTGCTCAATCAACTAGTACTGACTCCTCTTTGACATCGTACATCTTTTTCCTGTTGTAATCATGCTTAGACTATTTTTTTCTTTTCTTGAATTTGTAGGAGGAATATGAAGCTGCACGTATTGAGCTGTTGGAGGAAGTTGCCAAGGGTACTTCCATTGAGGACCTCCGAGCTAAGTTAACTAAGAAAAATGATATGCTTGAAAGTAAGGAGCCATCCGACTTTGCAACAAAAGTGAAGATACCTAATGACCTTGTACAAATACAAGCTTATATTAGATGGGAAAAAGCAGGGAAACCCAATTATTCTCCAGAGGAGCAATTGGTAAATATTACACTTTTTCTTAACTGGTTTGTTTATGAAATGCATCTTCCATAACCATTTTCCTGCTGTGAATTGACCAATTAGTTGTGGGGTGTATTTGAAATGAATATTGTTAATGTAGCCATTACTTATGCATGATTCTTATTTCCATGACATTTTCTATGCAGAAAGAATTTGAGGAAGCGAGAGCAGATTTGGTGACTGAGCTGGAGAGAGGTGCTTCTCTTGATGAGATACGAAATAAAATAACGAAAGGAGAGATACAGGCTAAGGTCTCAAAGCAGTTGCAGACTAAAAGATATTTTACCGTTGAAAGAGTAAAACGGAAAGAAAGAGACTTAGGGCAGCTTATTACCAAATATGATGCTACTAAATCTTTCATGGAAGAATCTTCTGTGGAATCAAAGGTCGTGAAAGCAATTGAGATTTTTGCTATTGAAAAAGAAAAGATAGATGGTGGTGATGTTCTTAAAAAGCAAATCTTCAAGCTTGAAGACAAGGAGATTCTGGTGAGATAATAATGCATTTGTGAGTTATTTCTAAGTTAAGGTTACTCTTACCTCTGTGCTGTACTTCTCTTTAAACTTTTGTGCTCCCTACACATTCTCAGGTACTTGTAACCAAGGCTGCTGGTAAGCTGAAAATCCATCTGGCAACTGATTACAAAGATCCAATTATTCTTCATTGGGGTTTGTCTAAAAGGTCTAGAGAGTGGTCGGTAAGATTTTAAGAACTGTTATCTTGGAAATATTTATCAAGATGATATATGTGATGCAGCCAAAACTATGTTGTAGCTTGTATTTTGTTGATTGGTTATGTCAATTTATGAGGATTTTTCAGGCACCACCACTAAGCGCGTTGCCACCTGGTTCAGTTACTTTTAGTGAGGCTGCTGAAACACAATTAGCAAATGAGTCTTACCGAGAACTTCCTTGCCAGGTGTGCAATGTAAAATTTGGTTGCATCTTGTCTGTTATAGAATAGAGAATCCACTATTTCACTATAGTTCGATAATTACATGTGAAGAATATTCCAAAGCAAAATTTGAGCATTCCACTTAAAAAGTTTACATCAAGTTCAATCGTGAATGTAATGTTACTTTTCGTCTCATCCATTTTCAGCTACAGTGCACTGAAATACAGCTTGAAGATGATAAATTTGCCGGGATGCCTTTTGTCCTTGTGTCAAATGGAAAATGGATTAAGGATAAGGGATCTGACTTTTATGTAGGGTTTGACAGTGGATTGAAGCAGGCTCGGAAGGTCTCTTTTTGATGATACTCTGACAACATCCACTTTTTTTTTTTGGCCTTTTTCACTATCTATTTTTCCGGATAAATAGCTTAGATTGTTTTCAATTAAAAGGATGCTGTTGATGGAAGAGGTACAGCCAAGTCCTTGTTGGATAGAATTGTGGAAATGGAGAGAGAAGCTCAGAAGTCTTTCATGCACCGGTCTGTTATCTGCATTTGGATCATATTTTGACCTTTTCAATTGAGCACCTTTTTTGTTGTAGTCTATTTTGCATAATGAACTTCATTTGAGCTATCCATATATTCTATGTAGTAATTGCAAACTGTAAAGTCAATTTTAAGCATACAAGTACATTGACGTAGATTTACTATCATTCCCAGTGGTGTATTTGGTGTCAAACAACCATGTGATATGTTATGCTCTGAGGAATTTTTTGAGGGTAGTTTTTATGTAGAAGTGAAGGAAATCAGAAAGTGTCCCCAAGGAGACATTCCTTAAGAAATTAAGGCCCATCTTATTTTCCATGTTAGATGTTAACATTTAAGTTTTATTTTGTGCATGTTGGATATGGTTTCTTGAAAAAACTTATGCATATGATCTAAATTTATGGAAATACAAAGTTGTCAGTCTTTATTTATTCATGATGTTGCATGAAATTTCAGTTTAGTTGATTGATATATTGTATTGGAGCAGAGAATAAATTTATTGATTTGATGAGCTAGCATAAATTGTGCTTCCAGATTGTTCATTGTTGGGAAAGTTGTTGGCCTTACTCTCCTTTTCTTTTGCTAGTTTTAATATTGCTGCAGACTTGATAGATCAAGCCAAGGATGCTGGCGTATTGGGTGTTGCTGGGATCTTAGTATGGATGAGGTTTATGGCTACAAGGCAGCTCATATGGAATAAAGATTACAACGTCAAACCACGGTAAGAGTACTTGAACTAGTGGATCAATCATCATGGTGATCAATATACTAGGGCTTCAGACGATTGAGATGTGATGAAGTTTCTTCAAACTGATACTGAGTTGACATTAGCCATCTGCAATTCTCCAATATCCTGAATGGTTATAATTGTCTATTTCCTACCGTTGCAGTGAAATCAGTAAAGCCCAGGATAGATTTACAGATAATCTCCAGAATATATACACTGGATATCCACAGTATCGAGAACTAGTAAGGATGATTATGTCTATAGTTGGTCGAGGAGGTGAAGGGGATGTAGGCCAACGTATTCGAGATGAGATCCTTGTTATCCAAGTCAGCTGTTCTTGTCTATTGAATTTTCTCTAGATATTTCTTCACTTTTCTCAGATTTCTTGCTGAGTTCATGTTTGACTAATAGAAACTGTTTTTAATTCAAGAGAAATAATGATTGCAAGGGTGGAATGATGGAGGAATGGCATCAGAAATTACATAACAACACTAGTCCAGATGATGTTATAATCTGCCAGGTATGTGGAATGTGAATCAAGCCCTATCTATATCTTCATATAAAGTCATGAGATGTAAGAACTAACAATGATCATTGCAGGCATTAATTGATTATATCAAAGCTGACTTTGACATCAGTGTGTACTGGAAAACTTTGAATGACAATGGAATAACGAAAGAACGACTTTTGAGTTATGATCGTGCCATCCATTCAGAACCAAATTTCAGAAGAGATCAAAGAGATGGCCTCTTGCGAGACCTTGGACACTATATGAGAACTTTGAAGGTATGTTATCAGAATTCTAATGTTAGAAGTTTACCTCTTACAGTATTTATTTTGTGTACGTACGTTGCAAGGGGAGTTTGATACATGCTTCTCTTGTTTTCTACTTATAAGAAATGATATTTCAATTTGGTGATCAACTAACCACAGCAGAATATGTTTTGAAATGAATATGTTTATGAGTACAGGTTCACCTTTTTGGATGGTGGAGATTATAAAAGTTATATCTTTTACGATCACTTTTAGCATTATTAATAATCAATATTCTCTATCTGGCTTATTTTGAGACATTAAGATCACTTACGAGTGGAAGGAAAAAATAGAATATGAACTGACAAGAAGGAAAAGAAGGTAATATGAGAGGAATAATGTTGTAGCCAAAAGATAGCTGAGAGGAACAAAGCCACTTTGAAGGAAAAAAATAGAATATGAAGTAACAAGAAGGAAAAGAAGGTAATATGAGAGGAATAACGTTGTAGCCAAAAGATAGTTGAGAGGAACAAAGCCACTTTCCTTTATTCTTATTTCCTTCTTCCCAAGAAAATACCTCTTTTAACAATATGCTTTGATCTCTTTTGTTTGCTTCGCAAGATTGATTCAATTTAAATTACAGGCTGTTCACTCAGGTGCAGATCTTGAATCTGCTATTGCTAATTGTATGGGCTACAAATCTGAGGTAGTACCACATGTTGGCTGACATTTTATTACCCAATGAAATTTGATTAGGATTTTATAAACTTTTGCTTCTTGCTCCATAGGGCCAAGGCTTCATGGTTGGCGTGCAGATTAATCCTATCCCAGGCTTGCCATCTGGATTTCCAGTAATTGTTTACTTTATTTCAATCTTAAAGTTTAGATATCTTTCTTCTGATTTTTGAGGCAGATTATTTTTGTATTTCATGACAGGGATTACTGCAGTTTGTCCTAGAACATTTGGAAGATAAAAATGTGGAAGCCCTTCTTGAGGTAATAGGATATTTATGTATCAAATATGGCCCCTGTTTTATGAATTTATAAGTTGAGATTTGATCCTTTTCTTTTTCCTTGTTTTCCAATTTAGGGTCTTCTCGAGGCTCGCCAAGAGCTTAGACCATTACTGATTAAGCCTAGCACTCGTCTGAAGGATCTTTTATTTTTGGATATCGCACTTGAGTCTGCTGTTAGGACTGCTATTGAGAGAGGTTATGAAGAGTTGAACAATGCAGGACCCGAGGTGAGGTGGTGTTCAGCAATTGTGTCCATGAATCATTCATTATAGTCCTTGATCTGTTGGTGTCTGAATTCCCTTCTACTGCTTTATTCTTATTATATGACATATATTCTTTTCTTTTTTAATTGTTGATCATTCTGCAGAAAATAATGTATTTCATCTCTTTGGTTCTTGAAAATCTTGCCATATCATCGGATGACAATGAAGATCTTGTCTACTGCTTGAAGGTGAATTACATTTTTGGTTTTCTGGAGGCCTGAGTCATGATGTACTTGTGGTTATATTTGTTCCTCATTTACCTATGCAATTACAATCTCAATCTTCGTTTTATACTTGTCCTTTGGTTATGCAGGAATGGAAGCATGCCCTTACCATGTTCAATAGAAAAAATGATCAGTGGGCCTTGTATGCGAAATCTGTTCTCGACAGAACTCGGCTTTCACTTGCTAACAAGGCAGAATGGTACCAAAAAATTTTGCAACCCTCAGCTGATTATCTTGGATCATTACTCGGAGTGGACCAGTGGGCTGTATGTATTTAGTTAGCTTTGATGTGGTGAACTCTTTCTTCCATTATGTACAAAATTGTTACATTTTCAATGTCCTTATAACTGCTTGTTACAGGTGAACATATTCACTGAAGAGATTGTCCGTGCTGGATCAGCTGCAGTTCTATCCACACTTCTTAACCGACTTGATCCAGTGCTTCGGAAGACTGCTAATCTTGGAAGGTTAGTTCACAACCAATGACTGCGTCTTCCTGAAATTTGTTAGCACCTCAAAAGATTGAATTTCTCTGGTAACGATGCCAATAAGCTAAGTTATATTTCAATATTTTTTTGTCAAGGGAATTATACAGTCAGATCTAGTTACTCAATTTTGCAGGATATACTCTTTTGCTTACAAATTATAAGGCCAAGTTTAACTTTTACTGGTGGGTAACAGTTGGCAGGTTATCAGCCCAGTTGAGGCTGTTGGATATGTTGTTGTGGTGGATGAGCTGCTTACTGTACAGAACAAAACTTTTGACCGCCCTACAATTTTAGTGGCGGCAAGAGTAAAAGGGGAAGAAGAGATTCCTGATGGTGCAGTTGCTGTGCTGACTTCTGATATGCCAGATGTCTTATCTCATGTTTCTGTAAGAGCAAGAAATTGCAAGGTAATGACATCCAGCATTATGATCTTTGGCTCAATACCATGGGTGACATCTGATTGTTGTGTACTGCCATTTTGATAGGTCTGCTTTGCTACTTGCTTTGATCCAAATATTCTGAGGGACCTGCAAGCAAAAGAAGGGAAATTTTTGCAACTGAAACCTACGTCTGCAGATATGTTTTATTGGTACTTCTGTTTTTCTATGTTAGTTTTGGATTGCATACTATGTCTAAAGATGTGCATGACTGCATAAATAATTATCAAATTAATGCTCAATGGCAGTGAGTTAAAAGAGGGTGAGGTGGCAGATCCAACTCCCACTAATGTGAAAGACCTTGGCCCATCACCTGTGAAGTTGATCAGAAAGCATTTTGCTGGCAAATATGCCATATCATCGGAGGAATTTACCAGTGAAATGGTATGGTTTGGAAACAGCCTTATTTATCATTGTTTGATTTCTGTTATGAGCTTCTTTAAATTTTCATTTGGATCCTTCCACTAGGTTGGTGCAAAATCGCGGAATATCTCATATCTTAAAGGTAAAGTGCCATCTTGGGTTGGAATCCCGACCTCAGTTGCTTTACCATTTGGAGCTTTTGAGAAAGCTCTTTCAGATGTTTTAAATAAGGTAATTATAACAAGTTTCCTTGTGTTTTCAGTTCCCGTATTTGTTTTATGTTACAAATTTATATTATTGATCTCTGGGAAATTTTTACCATATTTCAACTCTCTTTGTAAGCGAGCAATAAGATTTTTAATGTAATAAGACTTCCCTTGCTCGTTACATATTTCCTATACTCTTTGTACAAAAAGCAGCTGAACTTGGCAATGAAATTGGACCAATGGATGCTCAATTACATTGAATCTTATTGCTTTCTTTGGTCCAACTTCATTGCCACGTTCGGTTGCTTTTTGTATCCACCCCTGGGTTGATTATGTGCAATTACGTCCTGGTTATTTCCAAATCTAGGCAAGTTCTGTGACAGTCTTGTCTGTGTCTGACATGCTCTCCCTATGTGTGTTTGATTGGCAGGATGTGTCCAACAAATTGCAATCTTTGAAGAAAAAGTTAAGAGAAGGAGAACATAGTGCCCTTAGTAAAATTCGAGAGACAGTTCTACAGATGACCGCACCACCACAGCTGGTATTTTTCATTAACATCTGATGTTTGTTGTAGCTGAAATTAGTAAGTACGTCTCTGTACTGAGATTGCCTTCAATGCTTGAGATGAACGGTTCAGTTAATAAATCTCCCTTTTGTTCCAAGTTGCAGCCTAAAGAATAGAAATGAAAAACATAACTTGCAAATGAAATCGTTCAGATGCTATTTTTTCCCATGTCACAAGCAACAGCCTGTGATAACGAGTGCTTCAAAGAGTTGGATATCTTAAAAAAGGCTTTAATCAATTCTGACTTGCTGTAGCTTTTGGCTAACCAACTTCATCCCTCTCAGACATTTCCCCCTTTTGATCCAAACTATTGTTGGATCTAGAAATAGACGTAACTTGGAACTGTATCTTGGTACCTGTGTGAATTGACTCCTTTTTTAACCCCAGTTTCATAAGATGCATGTACCATCTGATTTTTGCACCTTCCAAAGAAGCAGATTCGGGCTTTCTTTTCTTTTCGTTTTCCTTATTAAATGTAAGTTGAATAATCAAGAAGTCCACTGTATACTGTACATCCATTTGGAAACCATCAATCGTGATCTAGAGTCAATTACAGGTACAAGAGTTGAAGACCAAGATGAAAGCTTCTGGGATGCCTTGGCCAGGTGATGAAGGTGAGCAGCGATGGGAGCAAGCATGGCTGGCCATTAAGAAGGTTGGGTGCTTATCATAGTCAAAATTGCATGTGCCAACATTGTGATGCCTAGTATATGGAAGTAATGCACATTTTTCTTTTTGCTCTTTTTGTTGTTTGCATTATTTTTGTAGTAATTTTATCGTAAGCATCATTTTTTGTGGTCCGTGGGAATGTTTAGTGTTAGTATTCCTCCATGTCCGTCATGCATGTTCAGAGGTTACTTGTGTATGACTGATGACAAGCAATAATATTGGTAAATTCTCAGTTCTTGCTGACGAGTTTAATGAGCATGTGATAATGTTGTACAAACTTGGACCTTATGATAACCATGCCTGGCTGCATCAACCTGCCCCAGGCTCCTACAGACATCTAATTGCTTTTAACTCTTACCCCTGTGTTGATTTTGTGTCTACTATTTTATCAGGTCTGGGCTTCAAAATGGAATGAGAGAGCATACTTCAGCACAAGGAAAGTGCAGTTAGATCATGACTATCTCTGCATGGCTGTCCTGGTTCAGGAAGTGATAAATGCTGATTATGCGTTTGTTATCCACACAACTAATCCATCTTCAGGCGACTCATCAGAGATATATGCAGAAGTAATGAATTTCCAGCAATCTAAAGACAGCTTTTCCTTTGGACCTTGAATCATCTTACAGAAAAGAAGTAAACATACATCTAAATCGCATTCTCTCTGCTTGTATAGGTTGTGAAAGGACTCGGAGAAACTCTTGTTGGAGCATATCCTGGCCGTGCATTGAGCTTTGTCTGCAAGAAGAATGACTTGAACTCTCCTCGGGTAAGGAAGATTTGTAGTATACCAGGATGTGATTTAGCATAGGCATGAAGGACAAGTGCGATTATGAGTGCTCAATTTATTCGTACTTGTAGAAATTTTATCTCATCTATAGAGAACTGTTATCAGCCAACTGGTTATTGACTTCCTAGAAGAAACCATTGTGCCTTGTGGCCTATATTTCCCTATCTGAACTATGATTGTGACTTGTTTCAGGTTTTGGGTTACCCAAGTAAACCCATTGGTCTCTTTATAAGACGGTCTATTATTTTCCGATCCGACTCAAATGGAGAAGACTTGGAAGGTTATGCTGGTGCAGGCCTTTATGATAGGTAAAATCCTTGGTATCTTTGTCACAAAATGTAGCGGAGCCAATTCTGGAATGCATAGAGGATAATTGTTATGTAGCAATTAATATGATATTTCCTTTCTTTCTTCTGATTTAGATGATCTTGTTTTGCAGTGTCCCAATGGATGAAGAAGAGAAAGTTGTGATTGATTACTCGTCTGATCCGTTGATTAATGATAACAACTTCCAAAAATCAATTCTATCAGGTATTGCTCGAGCAGGAAGTGCAATTGAGGAGCTATACGGATCGCCTCAAGACATTGAGGGTGTGATAAGAGATGGCAAGGTCTATGTTGTTCAGACAAGACCTCAGATGTAATCTTCTTTTTCCTTTTTCTTTTATAAGTCCCTTCCACGGTACTTTCTAAACGGGCTTTGGCCTATAAAAATGTGTAAGTGAAAAATATACCATAAAAGAGCTGAAGAGGAATAAAAGAGGAAATATAAGGACGGGAGGTTATACCAAATAATCGGAGTACGGAGGCATAACATCTTATGTATCTGTTTAAAATAATAAAATATCTGTTTCACCCACTAGTATACCCATCTTATCTGCGAGTATATGGCTTTTGCATGTTGCCTACTTGAAGTTGAATTTTCATTTTAGCTCGCATATGAAAAACATTGCGTGAAAATCACACCCCCGATTAGTAAACGATCTAATTCAAAGTAAGACTGCCCTCACGCTTATAACGTAGTGGGTACGTAGTGTCTAGAGTAAAAATATGGTTAGGTCTCTGCCAAAAATGCATGGAACAGACGTTTGTGCTGAAGTCAATGATCGTGGTCGCAAGTCACAAGCTCAAACATTGTCTACATTATTCTTCAGCTTCATGTAACACATTCTGTGACAAATCAACATAAACTGCCCTCTGCATTTACACCTGATACGTACATCCACACCTCGTTCAAACGCCCTGAAAGGTGGCCAGAGCTGTTGTACTGAGCTATACTATACGAAGCTTTATTTTCCAAGACAGCACCCGAGTGCCG
This sequence comes from Erythroxylum incrassatum, assembly GCA_026546855.1. Taxonomy (NCBI): domain Eukaryota; kingdom Viridiplantae; phylum Streptophyta; class Magnoliopsida; order Malpighiales; family Erythroxylaceae; genus Erythroxylum; species Erythroxylum incrassatum. Next base: position 9,728,802 of record JANVCL010000003.1, on the reverse strand, counting down.
TTTTATGCTGCTCACCAGAGCTGCCAATTCTTTTCCGATGTTATCGTCTCCGGCGAACCCTGAAAACTTCCTCACCGCCACGCATCGAGCCCTCCACTTATCTAGCTGCAAATTAAGTTCTGGGTTTGGCTGAGGAGGAGCAACTCCGTAATTGATTGAGACAAACAGTCTTACACGGTACATCATGGAGGACGTCCCTTGTTGCGATGGAGTGATGGTCGTTAAAACAGGAGCTGTCATCGGTATCTGAGATCTGTTAAGGTTTGCCCCATTAATGTATTGGTAAATCCTGTTGAAAGACCAAGAAAAACAATGCATTATTGGGAATACACTCCAACTACAGAACCACAATTCCAGGATGCTACTGCTATTTAAAACGTTGGTATGTATTCGTGTGTTGAATAGTAGGAAACAAGCAGGGAAAATGTTGCGAGAAATTAAGCAGGGTTAAAGGGTGATGAGAGGAAACCCGTGGAAGCCATCTTTGGTGGATTTCTGGAAGGAGGTTCCTTGGACAAGAGCCGACATCCAGGAGATGTCTTTGTAAAGTCTGATCTCGTAATCAGATTCCGATTGTATCACTCTGTACTTTCGTGTTTCTACTGCCTGGCCAAAGAAGACAAGGTTGATGAAAACCAGGAAAACTGTTGGTGCAGCCAAGTTGAAAATATTAAACTCCATTTTTCTCTGATTAGCTCAGCTTGAAGCATTTTGGCACTTGGACAGGCATTTATAGCCATACAGCACGACACAACTTCAGAGCACGCAGAATTGGATTTTGTTTTTTTTATCCCTCTCTATCTGATACGCACTAGATGTCCTGTGTGCTGTGCATATACCGCCCGAGACAATCAACTAGTGCCATTCTTGACACAAATCTTACTGATATTGGTCCTGCATGAAATAAATTAAAAGAAAAGGGACAAGTTCCTATTAACAAATTCATAAGTGGGTTTAGTCCCATCAATATCATCTTGTCTGTATGCTAGCTATTGCTGAGAAGCGCCTCCAAAAGTAAAGAGATTGGTTTGTTTTGGAGGACCAACTTCAGTGGCATATCAACATCAGAATCAGTCAGTCAGGAGTCAGGACACTCAGGACCAACTAGTCAAAGATTTTGTTGATTGGGAAATCACGGGGATGCACTAAATATTATAAGCTTATGCTAATTGCTAGTTGAGTAAGTATTTAGTATGCTTTTATTCGTTCTTTAAGGCTCCACGTTAGCACTAGGCGCTGCTAGGGAGAAATGTAAACATTTAAGTTATAAAATTTTATATTTTGACAATGATTGTCATTATCATCAACAACACTCATTTGAAGTTCTTTTGAGGCGTGAGATCTAAAGAGGTCTAATAGTACGTAGTCTTACTCCAACCTAATAGAGAGGTTATTTACAATAGAGTAGCATACAATATGTCGTGAAGATCCTAAACAAAGATCAATTGACCCTAAATTAAAAAGTTTTATATTCTCCAACTTAATGCCCGTGTCTTATTTTATTTTTTAACTTCAATCGTCACATATTTACTAATTGTTGTGGTCTAAACAAAACAATATAAATTAAATTTTATCTAGACCAACTAGAGGCAAGTGCATCCCGTTGACAAGTGATATAAAACGGTAAGAACCGGATATCGTACCCAAGGGAATTCCAATACATAAGACAATTAAATTAAACAATGAAAAA
>JANVCL010000003.1:9709557-9727092 GCA_026546855.1 Erythroxylum incrassatum | reverse complement strand
ATTGTCATGTTGTTATGCAATTTTGGCATCTTTTTACTGATTTTAATAATTTGAGCTCTTTCTGGAATGTTAATCTGGAAGATTGGTTGTTATTGAATATGAAAAGCTCTCATCTCTCTCATGATCATCTTGGTTGGCTTACTATTTTTGGCTTAGGCTGCTGGAACCTGTGGAAATGAAGAAATGACAGAGTGTTTAATTCTGGTATTTCTTCCATTTTTAATACCTTGCAGAGTACTATTTCTAAAGCTAAATTGATTTAGGATACCTTCAACAAGTTTCCTTCGGAGAATAATAGTCCTTCGGTTTCAAGGTTAATTTTTTGAAAATGTCCGCATTCCCCTTTTATGAAGCTCAACACTGATGCTTCTTTGGCTGCCTCCACTGGGATTGCTGCAGGTGGAGGTTTGATTCGAGATCATAATGGTCGCTGGCAATATGAGTTTGTTTTCAAGACGGGTCGTTGTTCAATACTTCGTGCTGAGTTGTAGGCTCTCTATTATAGTATTCAACTCACTCATAAACTTGCCTATTTGGATGTGCTTGTTGAATGTGATAATGAGATTGCTGTCAAGATGTTGACCGGTGATGTTCAAGCAAATTCAAGTTGTTTGTCTCTCGTTGCCATAATTCTAGACTTACTGAAGCGATTCCATAATGTAAAACTCACTCACATTTACAGAGAATGGAGCTTTGCAGCTGACTTCCTTTCTCACCTTGCTTTTGATTTTTCTCCTGGCTTTCATATTTTGGAACAAGTCCCCCTAGTGTTGGTAGATGGCTTGATCATGATTTAATAAGGGTCTCTTATGTTAGGTAGTTTCCTGTCTTTGTGAGCTTTGCTCACTTTTTTCTTACCAAAAAGAAAATAATTGTCTAATAGAATTACATGTCAATTGGCAATCTCTAAACCTATAAACTCTAAAATCAAACTATGGCCAACTCCAAAATCAAACCCTAAATTTGGATTTTGAAGAGTCATTTTTGTGGAATGCACAAAGAAGGTAGGATTACATGTTAAATGTTTCGTATGGTCATGAAGGGTATGTATCCACAAGGAAGCTGTTTACGAAAACTGAAACCCATTGGGTTTAAAGACATGAGCATGATGTTGATAATTCAGCTAAACCAAACTCTGGCAACGGACCTAATATTGGACTAAGACTAAAGCTAGCATGTTAATAACAAGCCTTTGGTCCTCATCAGTCCAATATCCATTGGATCACCACAAGGAGAACCCAGTTGTTTTTGTCGTACATTTACGAATTACCAGCAAATGATCCGAAGCTTAGATTTGATAGTCACATACGAAGTGACTGACTGACATGATCAGACGACATGTGCAATCGTGCAGGTGACAAATCAATGCAACGTATGGCCATGATTGAACATCACAACATTGTCTTCCTAATTGCAAGCAATTCAACAATCCAGGCCTTCAAATGTACTTTGTTACAGCAACATCATCATGATTTGCGGTAAGGAGTGATGGACCAAGGACATTATGCCCTAAGCACGTATCTAAAAAAAATTATACCTTAAGCACTAAGAGACTCCCTCCAGGATTTAACACAATTGGAACATTCTTCCTTTTAAAAGGAATAAAAAAAACAGTGTTTAGGTATGCTTGCACTTGGAGAACCCATTAATCAAATGATTAACTATAGAACTTAAAAAAATTAATGTGATAGTTATATACTGAGATCATTCTTAAGATTTTATGCTAAAAGTTGGGTTGATTCTGTTCTTATTAAGAAATAACCAAATTTGAGAAGGTGAGGGGCTGGCAATGGCATCTTATATTCCAAAATGCAAACGGTGATGGGATTTTCTTATTGCTTGAAAAGCTGACCATGCCCCTCGAGACAAAATCATTGCTTAACAACACTATTCCATGCCTGGAAGCTTTTGTAACATTCCTTTTTACACCTTTCAAGAGCCTTTTTTATTTTAATATTTGATACACACATACAGAGAAAGGATCATTGAGTGGAACCATATGCCATGAATGGAGCTACGTATACAAATTGTAGGCGTAGAGAGACACTAGGAAAATGAACTTGGAAACGAAAAAAAGGAAGGATGGTGTCCAATGGAGGCCCTAAAATTCATCATTTACACTCTATACTACTGCCATTCTTTATCATGATTCTATTCTCTTCTTTTTATGTGGACTAAGTGGAATTCACTTTACCATTATTCCACCTTTTAACTACTATTCAAAAGCTAGATGCTTTGATGCTTATTCTTCCAAGATCAAAAATGCAATCTATATCAATGTCACCAATTCATATATAGCCAGCTGCTTGTTCCTTATTCTTCGCTTGCTTTTAATTTGTTCCCGAGTTGATGGAAACAAGCAAAAAGCAGAAATTCTCAGAACAATTAATCTATGCTCTTGAACTGCAATAAATTCGTTAAAGATATTAAGGGATGGCAATCCTTTTCTTGGCTTGGTAACTCTTGTGTGAGGACCAAGTAAAGTATTCGCTTTGGTTGAAATAAATGTTCCTTAAAATAAGCATCTTTTCTGGTGTGGGATTGATTATTTCGATTAGTATGTGAAAGCGGAAGGGTTCTTTAACTTGAAACCGACCGACCAAAGAGTCTTGACCAAAATCAGCGGCTCAACCATATCAAAGTCAAGTAATTACAACTATGATATCATTGCAAAGTTCTGAACGTGGAGGCCCGCAGAAGCCGTCTGGAGGAGTTGTTTGAGCCTTAGATTATGAAACTTTCTTATCCTATTCAAAGTTTTCTGTTTAAACAATGAAAAGACAGGTTAGCATCTTAATCCTAAATTTTAAAACTTTTAATACCTATTATTTTTGTTTCGTGACTACTATTTTTTTACCTGTTATTTTTTAAAATGTAATAATCTCACTCTTATTCTAAATAAATTTTGATGATTTTCTTGAAAATTGTTAATATTTTATAGTCCTTTATTCTTTTTCTTTTTTCAAAAAATAGTAACATTAGATCACTATTTTGTAATCGTATTCGGTGTCCTTTTTTTTTAATCTTTGTTAAAACTAATGAACCTATACACAAAGTTTGACCCTTTAAAGGATTGTTCAATCTATCAGCATAGGATAGGGTTCAAGCCATGCTATGTCTATGTGTCATTATGGAGAGGGCCGAAAAGCCACTATTTCTCATTTCACATTCCATATCTCATTTCTGCTCATCTTTTTCGAGGCTTCTAAGAATATATTTTGGCCTAAAAAGAGCAACTTTGGTTCTTAGTGGGGTTTTGATCAATCCATATCAGAAGAACAGGGTCTGAGTAGTGCTGTCTCTTAGCCATACGGTGTTGATAGGTCTTAGTCAACTGGCTTTATAATTAACCAAGAAAAATTGGGCATTGGTCAATTTGGATGTCAGCTTCTTTGAGGGTATAGAAAAATCAAATGACCCCATATGTACTAGCTACATGGATTTTCGGTTCCAGTCCCAAAATACCACAAATCTTCCTGACTTCCACTTTATCTGTTTATCATGGCACTAAATAAAGATGTTGAACAATTGAAGCATGAGAAGTTTTAAGTGGGATTTCATGTCATGTCATTCAATCGGTCTTCTTCTAGAGTCAATGCAACCATCAAGAATTATAGCCCCCATAGAAGGGGAACTATGGCTCCCACTGTTCTAAAGATGATATAGATATGTGCAGTTTTTGGTCCTCTATGCCGCTCGTAAAATTGCTTAAACATTATTTCATATCAAGCTTACTTGACGGGGTCAAGTTGGGGACACCATGATTGCCTGCTGACACATACATGTGTTCCATCCTAATTAAGTACAGGAGCCATGCAATATTATTATCTGGTTGCCTAATCAAAAGTTATTGCAATAATTTGAATAATACAAAGCAATTAAAAATAATGCAGACTAAAATATGATAAATCGTGATAATGTCTTCGTCTTAAAATAATAATATAATTATAACTACTGTTGTAGTCTAAAATTTAAAATCTTACACCATTTAAAAATGAAAATGAAAAATGCACTGTATTCTTATATCTTTTAATTCTAGTCCAATGTCCTTTTTTTCGCGATGAACTTGGCACTAGTCCTACATTTTGTCTTTGCGGATCGAGGAGAAAGGGGCTCAACGAACAGGTTTTAGATTTCTGGGTTTGTTTGGTGGATCGCAGGTTTGAAGTTTGAATCATAATTCCCTCTTTAGAGCCATCACATGCTAGAAACCATGGCATGATATATCACTCTGACAGCTACAGCTTATGGAAATCTCCCAGGCGAGGCACTGAGACCCATGAATTCATCAATTTATAGAAACATAAGACCGAGCCCATGTGCTTAAACATCCTTCTAGACGGTCTAGCACTGAATAAATGTTCACTTAACATTCAGTTTGTTGTTTATAGGAACCTCTAAGCGTTTAGAGTAACTTCAGCTTTTATTCTGCGAAGTTGATGGAAAGGGAAATGTTGTGTCAATCACAAAGATTATATCATCACATGGCTTCTGTTGAGAAAAGGGTTGCCTGTCTCTTTCTTCTCTCTGAAGAAAGTCACACAGAGATGGCTAAAGTTCGATGTTCAGCTAGTCTAAGTTCAGATGGCGTAACTTTCTTCTATCCTTGGTGTAAGATAGAAACAATAAAACAAGGGACAGTTTTTGTGATATTTTCTTCAGAGTGTAAAAGGTTGATTGAAGTATATATAAAATGGCATACTACTTGGTTATAGGATAAAGTCAAATTAGACCATATTGTCTTCATGTTAATAAGTTAGTCAAAAAATGAACCTGTCTGCTTTGGCTTCGGAGACCATTTCTGAGGATGCTGCTTTATTGTTGGTGTTGGAGTGTGAGATTTGTGGTACATCCGGGGGACCATGCCAGTTCTAATGGTTTTGGATAACTCAGATCAGACCAAACAATGCTTGCTCCTGCTTTCGTATGCCTCTCGTTATCCACCTTAAAACTCAAGTCATTCAAATACACGATAAAACCTCCCAACCTAATGAAATAATACTTCACTTCAAGTTGTTTTAAATTGCGAATTGTTCAGATAACCCCACATAATTATAACAATGATTCCAACGGTGGAATGCAATATAGCGACTCACACAATTTGAAATTTAATTAAAAAAATGAAGAATTTCATTTACTTAAATTCTTTGAAATTGAATATCTCATATTTGAATTAACTACATTGAAAAAGTTAAAGTGGCTGTTAAATTATTTGATGAATCCCATAAGTCATCTTTGTGTTGTTGAGTCTTTAATGTGGTATTTATTTTTTTCAAACTGAGGAATGGTAGAATTTTGGGTCGCAATGAGACTGACACCTCGTGGGACGACATTCTTAGATGACCACTGAAGGTTGTTGGTGCAGTCAGTGGGTGAGCCTATGTTGGGCTTACTAGAGAGAAGAATTAGGAAGAGAAAAACAAATAAAGGTACAAAAAAAAAAAAGAAGAAAAAGAAGAAGAAGACGACGAAGAAGAAGGAAAAGGGGTTTGTGTGTGTGTTAGGTAGGCGGTAGACATAATTGCCAGAGGGCATAAAAAAGTGGAGGTACTTGTAAAGCCAAATCCCAACCCTCCTTTGATGTGTCATATACTCATAAATACGTTCCAATTTCACCACTCCATGTAACTAAATATAATTAAGTAGACCTGTAATTAGCTATTAAGAAGTAATTACCGACAAGGATGCTTTTAGATTTAGTTCAGAACCACAGGAGGCAGAAGAAGACGATTGGACCATATCAGAATCTAAAACTCCACGACTTGTGCGCCTAATGATGTCATATCCCTTTGACCATGACATCACACTTGCAAGACCCTCCTATCATATATTTTACAATGCCTAAACAGGAAAAATGAACATATATATTTAGGTGTATGGCTAAACACTCATGATATTGATGCTCATGGAATGGGAATACAAAACACAAGTAAAGGATCATAGTCACAGCGACCAAGGTGTATGTATCTCGTTTTGATACAATACTAGAATTAGGATTCTCACTTGAGATTTTTCTTAACTAATGAGAAAGTTACTATGAAATCAAAAGATTAATTAAGGAAGGAACAATATGGGCAGGGCATGCATGCACGCGTGTGTTCATGTAATTAAGCAGAAGCATGCAGATGCGGTTTAGAAGCACCAGGTGCGCGTGCCAACGCACACATAGGAAAAACCTGTGTGGCTTTCCCCAAGGAAAACGACACCTTTAAAAGGTTGTCGTACCTGGGAACCCTAGTTTTTTAGTCAGAACCAATGTAAACAATGCCTTCATTCGAATAAGTTATAAATTATAATTGGACAGTAAAAAAAAATTATTTGAGTATTTTAAAATAAGGTTAAAAAAATTAATACATTCCCGAAAATAAAAAGCCTTATGCTGAATCAAAGTGGGTTAGCTTTATTACGTTGAAAAACGATACAGTAAGATTTGTAAACAAAGGTTGAGAGACGTATATAGAGCTGACACAAGGAACATCTGGGGAAGTGAGAAAGAGAAGGCTCAAAGCAAAGAACTTTGGAAAACCAGACTCAAGTGTAATTCCTATCTGTCCTCGTAGCCAAAGTAAAGAATAACAGAAATGGCTACCATTTTGCCCTATATAATTAACGCAAAAAAAGTTAAAGTTTCAGTCTTTGTATTGGAGACTGGAAACATACTTTCTTATACCCTCTCCCTCTCTCTATCTGTATATATACATATATATGCATTTTCTTTTCTTTTTCAGAATATTTTAAGTTTGGCATGATTTCATCACTACCCTGTATTTATAGCTCCATATCTGCACAGGTAAGACTTTAAGAAAAACCCAACTCCAATAGTGTCCTTTTTTAATTCAACTCCGTGCCTAGAAGTTCACGGTTGTCAGAACATAAAAACCAAGGTGGAGAGAATTAGAAGCTGTGGTGGAGTAGTGAGAAAAACAGAGGTATAGAGAAGAGAGTTTGTGTTATTTTTGGGGTTCAAGAGCTTTGGAAATGGTGAGAGATTTTGTTGAGGTTTCTTAGAATGGTGATTATATGCTGGGTGAATACAAAAACTAGAGATATGGGGTCCTATTTTCATCACAGACGCAGGCGACATCAATGTACAGAAGAAGAAGCACGTACACACTTGGCCAAACGAACAAGACAAAGGAATTTCTCAAACATGACTTCTTGTTGGTACAGTGGGATCTCACCGTTTGTTACCATCTTTGTATGGTTTCTTCTCGTTTTTTCTTCAATTTGTCCTGTTCGTTCGTCGGAATACGACAACAGCCATGCAAAGAACCAAACTTTTAGGCCAGAAGATGAGTTACGCAAGTTGAAGTTGATAAGAGAACGTCTCAAGAAGATTAACAAGCCTGCAGTCAAGACGATTCAGGCATTTGACTTCGCTTCCTGAACATATAGTGTTGTTTCGTTTGGATTCGACTTTCATTTCCCCTGTTTTCAACTCTGTTTTTTGTTTTCCTTTTCTGAGTTTCAAAGTTCTTAACAGCTCGACAACTTGTTTCTTGCTACAGAGTCCTGATGGTGATCAAATAGACTGTGTTTTGTCTCATCGCCAACCAGCTTTCGACCACCCTCGATTGAGAGGACAGAAACCATTGGTATTTGAATTATTACCATTTCACTGCATCGAAACTTTCTGTGAAAAAGACAATGTTTTGTAGGAAAACTGTTAACACTGGGTATTTCGCATGAATTTACTACAGGAACCACCAGAGAGACCAAAAGGGCACAACCCAACAGACGTGGATGCAGAGAATTTTCAGTTATGGAGTATGTCTGGTGAATCGTGTCCAAAAGGGACAATACCAATCAGAAGAACAACCGAGGAAGATATGTTAAGAGCTAGTTCTTACAGGAGATATGGAAGGAAATTACGAAGACATGTTAGAAGAGACACCAACAGCAATGGCCATGAGGTAGGTGCTCATCAAATGAAGTTAGAGACAAAAGCATTTTTCTTTTCCTCCTCCTTCTTTGCTAAGTCTCAGCCTTGATCAACTTAACAACTAGGAAAAAAGAAAAGCGAAAACGGAAAGTAGTCAAAGAATATGGTGATGCCGGCCTCTGGCAATTGTCCTTTTTCTTAAGTTGCTTTTAAAAAGAAGAAATATTGGATTAAATTTGCAAAGAAAGATCGAAAGACTAAAGATACAAAAAACTGCTTTATTTGAGGAAAATCAGGTTTATTAAACTAAGAAGGTGGCTTGCTGTTCTTTTGATTTTTTCCACATTGCAGCTTGTTCCGGTAATCAAAAGCTTTTACTTTGATGTCTTTTTCTTCCGATAGATCCTTCTCTTTCAGTTGCACAAGAGCCATTCAACATCTTAAGTTCTACAACCTTAATATTCTATAATTCTAATCAGATTCCTACATCAAGTAATCACACGGTTTCCTTGTTTAGCATTTATGCTAATATATTTTATCTCATAAGACCATTCTTTTGAACTCTGGTAGTGAACCGGACGGTTCCTCTGATTCCAATGCAAAAGAAAAGGGAAAGAAAATAAAGGAAAAGGCGAGTGGAAAAAGGCACAGTTCGATGTATGTATTGTACCATCAGGAAGAATATAAGTTACCAAAACTAAAGGCATAGTAGCTCCAGTAATATGCTGAAAGTGATTGCAAGAAACAAGTTTCTCTATTTTAATGGAATATTTATTGCCCTTCTTTTTCCTGCTGTTGCGTTGTGACAGCATGCGGTTGGATTTGTGACTGGCGATCAGTATTACGGTGCCAAAGCTAGCATCAACGTGTGGGCTCCTCAAGTTGCTAATCTTAATGAGTTCAGCCTGTCACAGATATGGGTCATTTCTGGACAATTTGGAGATGATCTTAACACTATTGAAGCCGGTTGGCAGGTACATATTCAACTACTATTAAGTGCATATTTGAAAATTCTTGTTTTCTGTCTGTTTTCGATACGATACTGTATTCTTTTATCGAGTTTCTGTCAAAACAATACTATACGGTTTACTAGTAGGAGAAAGTATGAAAATAAATCGTGGTAGCTAGTATATAGACTCCATTTCTGTGCATGAAAGTCACAAAATGAGCAAGTTTGCATATGAAAAATAGAAATCCGAAGCCAATAATTTGTTTGAAGTTTAACCTGATTTAGACAAGGGATTGTCCTGGAGACTAGGAATTTCAACCTTCTAACACATCAGATTAAAGCTTCCATATTTAAAGCATTGTAACAGTTACAACCACCTCACTTTCATCAGTTTTTGTACTGTAAAACAGTGGCCTTTAATGCAATTTTCTCTATCTGCAGGTTAGCCCAGAAATGTACGGCGACTACCATCCAAGGTTCTTTACATACTGGACTGTAAGTACACTAAAGAACTTTGTCTTTTACTCGGTTGTCCTACTTATTCCTACCTACAATTATAAGCTAATCCTTGATGATTTTTACTTCCGATTGCAGAGTGACTCGTATCAAGCAACTGGATGTTACAACTTACTATGTTCAGGCTTCGTACAAACAAACAATAGAATCGCAATAGGGGCTGCAATCTCCCCTACATCTTCGTATAATGGAGGACAATTCGATATAAGCTTATTGATTTGGAAGGTAAAAACTCCTTTTGAAGATTTAGAAAGTCTCGTTCTTCGTTTTCTGAAATAAATTTGACTTCATGGTCCAGCTGGGATGAGCTTAGCTATCTAACCAGCAGACCACTTATGAAGTATATATGAAGGATACACAGATTATATACTTGACATGCAATCCAGTACCTCGTGCCATGATTTGTAGCCCCACCAAGCGAAAGAGTATAATTTAGTGACAGATGATTTTGCATCATATGATCTGATTACTTGGACCACAATTTTCTCCCCACTCAATGGTCATTTTCCAAAGTTCCAGCATCATCATCTACTGGCATCATACGCTTTCATTTGACATGTGAAAAGCTACGTAGCTCCAAACATGGCTGAAATGAGCGTGCGATAGTAGCTTGAAATAGTGCCTTAAATTTTCCCATTTATTGTTCTACTTTCCAAGTAAAACAGCTTCCTGAGTCTTGTTGTCAGGAAAATATCACCATGATTAGGATGCACATAGCTACCTTTTAAATCACAAAGGAAAATATAACAAAACTTTCTCACTTCCCCGCAGGACCCAAAACATGGAAATTGGTGGCTACAATTCGGATCAGGAGTCTTAGTAGGGTATTGGCCATCATTCTTGTTCACTCGTTTAAGGGACTCCGCAACTATGGTGCAATTTGGAGGAGAAATAGTAAACACAAGTCCTTCAGGATCACACACCCCAACACAAATGGGCAGTGGCCATTTTGCTGGAGAAGGGTTTGGAAAAGCTTCATATTTCAGGAACTTGCAAGTGGTTGATTGGGACAATAACTTAATCCCATTATCAAATCTAAAAGTATTGGCTGATCGGCCAAATTGCTATGATATACAAGGAGGGATCAACAGAGTCTGGGGCAATTATTTTTACTATGGAGGTCCTGGAAGAAATGTCAAGTGTCCTTAAGGGAAGCCGGTACAGGATTGGTCCATAATTTTTCTTTTTCTTTTTATTGTGGGTGATATGGGTTTCTACTCGAGATCAGTGAGCTTGGGTTGGGTTTTATTCTTATATTTATTTCCCTGTTAATCAATTTTTTACCCTTTTCTTTTAGCCCCTTTCCTTGACTAACAAACATGTCATTTATTGATTATACCTCCTCTAGGGACTTATGTGTAAGTAAATGTGGAAAAGAAAAAGAAGAAGAAATGTTAGCGAATACATTGCGAGTTCCTTTTCTTTAACTCTTTTCTATCCAAATATGGAAAATTGACACGAATTGCAGCTTTCTACTTGTTTTGCAACTCTAGGGAAGATAATGAACAGAGCTATTTAATTAGGGGACCACGAGTTAAGTCAATAATCTCTTAAATAGGTTACATTAATCCAGCACATGCCCCTCAATAAATGCCATGGCTATGGAAAACTGCACCACCAATTTTCTGTCTCTAGTTCCCAAATAGTATTCCAGCGAGGAAGGATTTGCACACTCATTTTTCGTTAGGACCAAACTTCGTTAGACCCAGATAAACTAATATTTAATCTGATTTGACTCGATTCATTAATTTCATTGTCAAACTTTGTATAATGACATAGAGATCTACACTTTAATGTATATTTCTACAATCACACACTCGTTTTCGAGTTATTTCCAAGTCTTTAATCTACAACTTGCTTGAATATTAAAATGTTGGTGTTGTTTTATACAAAGAAATTGATCCTTTTATATAGCAACAACATTTCTTTGAATAAATGGGATTTAGTTTTTTTATAAAGAAATAGATAAAAAATAATATAAAACTTCTATAGTTTAAATAAAAATTGATTAATAATGTCATATAAATTATTTTTAACTCGAATTTAAAACACAAAATTATTCATTTTTTATGAACTTATAAACACTTCCTCAATTCTTTTTTTGTTGTCTTTGATCAGGGTATCCACCGGCGGATCCAGTGACTAATCCCCTCGCTGATGGGAAGGCACCTCACAGGGTGGGACAGCTAGCCCAAGAATTTAAAGCTGCTCCATACCCAAAGCCAAGGATCGATATAACACCCCTACATGTGACATGTTAGACTAAACTACCTAACAAATTATTATGTTGAAGTTAATTTTTCAGTATATAGATTTAGCAAGTCTAATAGATGGGGTAGTACTTAAATTTTCGTTACAACCTTGGTCCTGGATGGTACTGGTTGATACACTTATTAGAACATCATAATCATGGAGGACGAATCAAAATCATGTCATTTGTTAAGGGCAACCAAGCTTAGACTCTAAAGCAAACATGGCATTTCCACAGAAGTATACATAATGGATTTGCTCCACTAATTAAACATACTCTAATTAGTTTATTATACGTAAAAGTTTTGGTAGACCAATATCACCCCATTAGAACCAAAGTTTATGATATGGGTACCAACTCATTTTGTAACGTGAACAAGTGCTAGATTTATGGATCTGTTGCATAATCATAAAAACGTAAATACAGAACCAAACAAATCTAGCTATTCAAACCTAGCTAGTTTGATTAGTCTGTTTCATATTGACCAAGAAGGATATTTTGATTGAAGAACCTCCTTGGGCATTTAAACCAGAACTAGATAGTAGACAAACAATAATTATCCTCGTCGTTGCCGACAAAGTATAGCAATAAATGATGCTTCTTACTTAAAGTTCAAACCTACTTGAACACTAGCAATCAATATTGCAATCCTTTAAGAGTCCACCCACATGAAACAAGGGCCACACTTCCTGTCCAAACCCATCCATTATTTCTCTAATTGTAGATTGATACGGATAAATATGTGCAACTTCTTCAAGCTGTATCTTTTTCTTCAAGTTTACGTTATCTTTCATGGCTAATTATATGCCAACTTCAACCATACGTTGAAAGATATTCAACATGGAAATGGCAATTTCATCAAAGCTAACTCATGACTAATAAGTTTCTTCTGTATAAGAATCAAGATATTATGAGCTTCATCAGTGGATAGAATTAATACTTGAACCGACACGAACCCATACGAGGGTAATTGGTTTGACTACTCTTAACTGGTAATTTTTCTTTCACCAACGGGGTAAATCTTGCTTTCTTACTATAATTAGGATATGAAGTAACTTGTTCTATACTTTTGGTTTTGCTTTTCTATTGACCTAGACATCCCATAGTGTGTTTCCTACTAAGCAAGCAAATGGAGTTGCAAGAACTATTTAGTAGTCTTTTCTTAACGTGTGCGCTTAACACTTATTGAGGTTGGGGTTAAACGTGTTTAACTTTTGACCTTCCAGAATTCTAAAAAGGTTTGGTGTGAGGCAGGAGCGAAGATCTTCACGCTGTGGTATGATCATACCAACACCCAACAGCCAGTCCTGAGCAAGATCAGAACTAGCGGTGATGTAACAGCCTACAGAGAGGTCAAGGTGGGGGTTGTACTTAGCATTTGCATTTATGTGTTATGTTATCTTTTGCTTGAAGTAGATATCAATTACGAGTAATGGATCAGAACTAGAAGAGATGAATTAGCCTTGGGGTGCTTTTCTTTTGGGCTTGCATTTATGTTTTAAGATTTTTTTTAGTGTCCAATGTTCTTTTTATAATTAAATATAAACTATATCAAGTATCAATAATGGATTACATCAAATCCATAAAAAATCTAAAAATATATTGTTTTACTTTCTTAAATGAAAACTTATGTAAATAATTGTCCTAAATATATTAAAAATAAATGAAAATTTACGTCATAAATTATATCGAGTGTCAATAATTTTTCCTCTATCAAAAAGTTATTATCTAAACAATGTAGCGTGACATTTTTTATCTTATAATTATAATTATTAACATATGATAATCTTAATACTATTTGTTAGACTAATTAAATTGATAGAGTAGGACCGCAGTTCAATTAAGAAGTATATGAAATTAAATTTTTTAGTAATTCAAAAGTAGGGAGAATTACACATAATATTAAGTGGAAGTTCCAATTCAAACACTCATGACTAACTATAAGTTATAAATTAATATTAGTTTGTAACTTAAAATTAAAATCTCACAAAATTAAAATTTATTTATAGTTTTCTTAAAACAAGAAAATAGATGAACATTTATAACTAAATGAAATCAATTATAGGCGTACATTTTAATTTATTCTAATTACTAATATTATATTATTTATTATTTATTTTATAAGTAATATATAACTTCTTCTAACATAAATTAGGTCAGCAATTAGCTTGAAATGGAGGAAGAAAGCACCAACGAAAGCTGCTGTCGTGGATGATGACGGTGACTCAGTAACTAGCACGCTGATGGATGGTAATCAGTTCCCAAACGACTACATATCTGCGTTTTGTGCTTAAATGAAAACGGAGACCTTTTTCGTTTAGACAAAATCACGGGTCTTTTCCAAATGAACCACAACACTTTTGACTCAAGTTGGCAAACAAAACCCTTTGCTACACTTATTCCTCAACTACGTTTTGACATTTTGAGTACAAATAAAGCTAGCAAGTAGCATCATTCTCGTTAAACTACTCACTCAAATCAAAACATTATTAATCTGTTTAAATTATATTCTACTTACTGTCATTGCTGATCGTGTAGACAAGTGTTATTGCACACCACGGATAAGAGTTATTTGGCAAGGGGCTTCTGCATGTGATTCTACGCAACTCAGAATATTCAGATCAGTTGTTACCGGTTTGGTAGTTGCCGAAACAGGAAAGACCAGAAAACCACAACCATTTGTTGCTTTCCTCAGACATTAAAACCTGGAGAAATGAAGTTGTATGAACTGGCAATTTCTGTTGTCAACTTCTGATTCTGAAGATTGCTAAATCTATGTCATTCCGAGATAGTTAAGTCAGCATGTTAATGGTGAAAACCAACAGACACTCCAGCCATTATTCAATGACTTAACATTGAATTCCCACACAATACTCTTGAGGGATATAAATGACATTTTCTAACTTAAGTGCGCCACAGTTACACGCAGATCCAATTACAAAGGAATATGAAAGCTAAGGTCTTTAACCAAGAGTGTGTAAGCAGAAGCTAAACCTTTCCCCTATTAGACAATTTCAGTCGTTGAAAATATCACACTATCATATGCCTTCTTTGATATCAAGAAAACAAAACATCGGAAAAGGAATTGGATTATTGAAGAAAAATAGCATTTCAAAACCATTAGAAAGTATGGCTTCCAAGAATCTAAATAACACGAGTCCAACATACAATTTCAATCCACACAGATTTCTTCAAGTAACTTCTTGGTTGGCTCACTCAAATCCACATTCTCCATCTTCAGCCAGCGACGCATCACATGACTTCTTCTTCCAGCAGCCGCGTATGTTCTTATTAATGATTCAAACACTTCCAACCCTACACCATCCACAGCCTTCTTCAGAATCTCAACAAAACCTTCTGCACCATCAACGTCTCTCTGCTGCTCAAAATGTTCCATAAAAGATCCAACAATCTCAGGTGATGGGACCCACTTGTGACCATCCCCTTTACCAATAGATATAGCTTTTGCTAAACAATCAACTGCCAAATTGATATCCCCATTTCTCAAATGGTATCCCATAAATATTTCCCATGTTTTAGCATTAGCCTTGGTCCCTCTCCTAAGGACCCTCTCCTTGAGCTCTTCTGCCTTTTGTAACAAGCCCTCCTTTGCATAAGCTCCAATGAGAACATTAGCAATCCTGATGTCATAAGTTGAGCACCCTGATTCCCATTCCTTGAAGCATTTCTCGGCACCAGGTAAATCTTTCAAGTTGACCAGAACTTGGATCATATTCAGGTAACTTATGTTTGCAGTTTTAGGAAAAGCCAACCTCAGAGAACGCCATACTCGATAAACTTCAAGCAAATTCCTTGTTTGCCCATACAACGTAATCAAGTATTGAAAAGCAGAAAGATCCCGATGTGCATTTTTCTTCTCCAATTCTTTAAGTGCATTTTCTGCCTTATCAAATAAGCCAGCATTAACATAGATTGAGGCTAAGTTGCTATAAGTTGTCCAATCTGCAGCAACCCGACCATCTCTCTTCATCTCTTCAATGACTCTTTCAACACCAAAGATATCATTCACAGCTGCCAAAGCTCTCATCCACACATTGTATGTATAACAATCTGGCATTATACTATTAGCCTTCATTTCTTGTATGATTCCTGGTACTCTTTCAGGCTGACTAATTTTTGTATAGAGGGTCATTAGGCTGTTGTATGACATAGAGGTCAAACCAAGATTGAGTTCTTTCATCTTTTCAAAGAGAGCTTCTGCTTCTTCAGTCATTAATTTATCACAGTAGCAGTTGAGAAGGGATCCATAAGTTAGAAGGTTCTTTGATGTTTCAGGAAGATCTATGAAGTAGTTTTCTGCAGCAGGAATGCCCAGAGTTTTGGCAAGAAGATCAAGATGTATAGCTTGATCAGGGACTGTCTTGTTCATGCCCCTCTTAGACGACATAGTTTCTGACAGCTATGAATAGAAGGGGGGGAAATTAAACAAGAGAGTTGATGTTTTATAGTTATCGAGGTATAGAGAACCAGAAAATTCTAATTTCAAAAAGCAAAAACCACAATTCATTTTGACAAGACTGCACATCAACTAATTCTGTAGAATAAAGCCAGCGCAGATGATCAGAAAATGAAATAAATACTTCATCTCTCTTCCAATTAAGCACAAAAATTTCATCTTACTTGAGGAACAAGTGCAATCTCCTCTACAAAATACTTCAGGTATTGTTACCTCTAAATGAACAAGTGCAAGTAGATTTCATGTTATTGGCAATAATAAACTTAGCTGAACCTACTGGATAATCAATCAGCTGCAAATCTTTGGATCATTCAATTACCCATATTTGTGTTATAGGATCTCAGCTTAATTACAGAGTTGAATCAGTAAATAGTAACTAAACAATGAATCAATTGATGAATTAAATGCACTACTAAGCACCGCAACAAAAGAAGGGTATCAACACATTGCATGTCCATTCAAATCCAGCGTAGACTTTGTAGCTCAAACAAACCCAGTTCGCCATAAGTGAGAAGCAAAAAGACTCAATTTTTAGCAAAAGCGCCAAAAAAATGGGGCATTGGGTAGAGAATCAAAACCTTGAGAGCTGGGTAATAAAGCTTGCGATCGCGAAGCTTCTTGAGGGTAAAGTCGACCTCCCACTTGTAGACACGTTTTTTGCTCTTGAGAAACTGATTCAACTGTTTCCTCACGTTCAAATTGGACCCACCTTCTTCGAACAGCTTGTCGAAGAGCGGTCCTTCCAAGTACTTCTTCGACCTGTTATCTATGACCCTGGATCTACCGAACAGTCTGGGCATCGCCATTTTAGGTCCGAAACTAATTCACTAATTTCAGGGTAAATGGTAGTAAGAGATTGCTGGAATCGAAAGTTCCAGTTCCAGAGCTTAAACTTTAAACCCTAGTTTCTGCGAAGAAGAAGAAGAAGGGTTTAGATGGGGTTGGGCCACGCTCCATGGTCCTCAGGTGATATTGAAACCACAATCAAGACTTAAGCCCAAAATTATTCGAATTTCGGGGGCCCTAATCCATAGGTTTATGGAAAAAAGACAAGACGATCGACGGAACGATTATGTAGGACGCGTGTGTGATACGAGTTGAGATTTGAATTCGATTAATGAGGGGACAAATCTGACTTAACATCTAACCTCGTGAGATTAGTCAAACACCTTGTCGCACGCTAGCTAGAAGGTTCTATAGCCTCGCAATGTTGAATTTTCCACGTGTTTCCAATACAGCCTTTCGGCTTCCGAAAACATACCTGCACGTGGATTAGCATTACATTAATATGTTAAATCTATGTGATTTGTATACTTTATTAAATAAAATATATTTAGCTATGTACAGCGACGTAGCTACATAGGACCAGTGGTACACTAGGCTTCCAAAATTTTAAAAAATTAAATATTATATATATATATACATATATGAGGATGAAGTTATTTGAAAATTAGTAGTGT
>JANVCL010000003.1:9673157-9687373 GCA_026546855.1 Erythroxylum incrassatum | reverse complement strand
TTATTAGAGTTATAAACTTAATTTTTGTAGAATTAAATATCAAAAATCTAAATTCTTATAAGAATATTCATTGAAATGCTAAAATATATAATATTCATATTCTTATTTTTTTTAAAGACATGTCCTTATAAATCATTTTACACTTAAACAGCTAATACTAAACAGCTAATTTTACCAAACATCTTTAACAAATAACTAATACAATCCGCTGATCAAATCAGCTGATATAATCAGCTATTAGCTATCAGCTGATTACCAAACAGGTCCATAGACACCAGTTGTTGTATGTAACATCCCATCATCGATGAGAAGGGTAAAATAGTAATTTAAGACTGGTTATGAGTGTGTAAACTAATCTCGGCATGATCAGGCATAATTTGGCCTTTATATCTTTGTGAATAGGAATTTTTGCACATGAAAAATGATTGTACATACATTTATGATATTTCCCGGTATCTGTGTATAAATGTGTTATTGAATGAGTGCTGTAGCACACCACTCTCGCAGGGCACAGACTCAGATATCACCATCGATGTCAGGTTCGGATCACGCGGGAATAAGATGTTACATTGTACTTACTAAACTTTAATCCATAAAGAATAGTTGGCTTCTAATTACGTAATAATAGAAGACCACAATTTTAATTCCTTAGAAAACAATCATATTGAAGATGTAGGATCAATCAAACCAGTAAAATGATTTCTCATGCTGCCAAGCTCACATCTGCAAACCATTCGTGGGCTGAAAAATGTATCACGACAAATGGATGTATAGTTCGCACAAGAAAATGGGTGAATCAAACTTTCTAGGTAGCCACCAATTATGCTGACTACTCATATAATAATACAACAATTTTGGGCTAGGGGAATGTAACAGGGAAAGAACGGATGTGCATATATTTCTCATCAAAACACACAACAGGATGAAAGTTGCCATAACTCCTTTCTTTTATGTAGTATATTTTCCTTCCCCAGAGTTCAATGTCATTGGATAAACATGGCATATTTGCAATCCTCTTAGTTAAACCAGGCAGCCACCTCAAATGGCCAATTGAAGGAGCAGCTTAGATGAGTCTGAGTTCATACTCGCCAGCCATTGTTATGTATCTAACCCATGGAAGAGCCTGGTAGCCACTTTTTTCAATAATCTTCAGGTAACGAACCTACAGAACCCAAATGGCAACAGAAGAAATATCATTAACCTGCTCAAACGTGGCAAATATTATTCCTAGAAAAGAATTTGAGATGCACTCATTTCACACATACGCGCGCACACACACAGATAGAGCGAGAGAAAGATGGTGATTTGCAACTTGTCATACAAGCAAACCGTCCACCAAAGCAAGCAGTTAAGTTTTAAGTCATACCTGTATTCCTGAAACAGTGAAGTATGGTATCTCAAACTTAACACGTATTGGAGCTTTTCTGTCAGGAGCTGCTTCTTCGTCAGTTATAGTGGGAAGACTGAATTCTGCCCTCAACATGTACTCCTAAATAGTAGCAAATAGTATCAAACAATGCAAATTGGCAGTAACTATAATGAAAAGCACACTACTCTCGTCAAATTCTGAAACAACCAGCAGTAAAAGTATTTCCGAATTTGTGAGAAAATAAAAAGAAATAAGCCCATACCTTCCCACCAGGGAAAGATTTAATTTTCCACATTAATGCATCATTTTCAGGTGCATATGAAGCAGATCCCATTGAGGTCCGAACATTAGGATTGGAAGCATCAGCTGGCACGGGTATCTCAATCTCTACATTTGTAGCAGTGCTGCACAAAAAGTTAAAAACCCATAAAATTCAGGCCAGACAAGAATTCTGAAAAGTAGGATCAACTATGCACACATTTATAGATACACCCAATACCTACGCTCCTTGAACTGACTTCTAGCCTTTACCGTCATCTCCACACGAGTTTTTGAATGCCTTTCAACTTGAGCTTCCACCCAAATTAGGGGCTTTACCTGAAAAACCATCACAACTTAAAAAATATTAAAAGAAATGTCCTTTCGATGGGTGCTGCTTTGCAGTAAAACACATAAACCACTAGTTCAACCTGGGTACTGAGTCTGTATGTCATTAGATCAAAAGCTCCATCAGGTGGAATGAATGATATTGTTCGATCATTTTCAAATCGGGCCAAGCGTACACACCTAGAGAACGAGGATCATTGGTTTACTATTTAGAGTGAAAGTTATCTCACTTAGTCTCTATTAGCATGTCCGTGATTGCTCTAACAACTGATAGAAAGGAAATCAGAGAAGCAACATACTGATGAAATTTGATGTCCTCCAAATCAATGGCCTTTCCTTTTGTTGCACGACCTTGAGCCTCTAATAACACTCTATCATTTAAGCCAAGCTTACATTCAGGCATACCACTGCAAAGTTATCCTAGAAGGTTAGCAAATTGGTAAAATCTACTATTCATCACAGAAAAAAAAAAGGTTAAATACATTGAGACCATATGGTTTGACTCTTTCTTTTTAAAATTTCATTTTTCATGTTCTAAAAACTATCACTGACCCCTTATAAATTAACCATCACACAACGTCCTCCATCATATTCTATTAAATTTCCATCTGGTTTTATCCAACAACATAGTATTGACAATTTTAAATTCCAAAAAGATGTTTTGCATTTATGAATTAACGGAAAACTAAAAAAAATATGACAGAAGAAATTGTATGATAATTAAACAGTATTGCAAGGGTAAGTGACAATTTTCAAAAACTACAAATTGAAATGAAAAAAAAGTCAAACGACAGCTAAAAGAATATGACAGAATAAATTGTATGATAATTAAACAACATTGCAGGGGTAAATGAGAGCTATCAGAACATGAAAATTGAAATGATAACAAGTCAAACCACAGGGAGGTCGAGTGTAATTAACCCTAAAATAAAAGTCTTCTAAAAGCCTATCATTCAACATCAGAAACATGTTTAATTAAGCTCATGATTATATATGACAGAAGAAATTGTGATTCATCCCAGCAAACTGAAGGACAAGTTTGATAAACTGTTGGATAACTGGAAATCTGGCAGCCCTATTGGCAAGCTAATAGGATTATATAGTACACTAAACTTGGGATTACAGCTCATGATTATGCATGTCTGCTACGGAAGCATGGAATGTCCATTTTTAGGTTCAAAAATTGAAAAAAGAAACAAATAAATCATGAATGTTCCAAGAAAACTACCATCAGCATTTCCTTTAACTTAAATTGTCAACCCTTGGTTTCAACAGACAACCCACCTCAAGTAAGTTCTCATCTTCAATGCGCCGACAACATCTGATCTAACTACTTGCCCATTGCTGTTAACAACAATATTAACACTCTCCACCACATCCAAGAAAACCTGCAATATAAAAAGTACAACGATGTTTCAGCAAAGTTGTAGACAATGTTAAACATTTCATAAATGGTAAGGGAGAAAAGAATACCTCATTCTTCTTATAAAGTACTCCTTCACTTCGCCAGGAGACTGCATTTGTTACAGCCATCGGAGGCCTTTGTGTAGTTTCCATCCTGTATGCATCGGTCTTGATGAATTCGCTAAGTATTTTTGCTTCAGTGTATTGCGGATAACCAAAGTCCATCATTTCATCAAGTAACTCGTACTGCCAAAGCATTGTTATGAAAATATATTTTGATTCCTTTGTCAATAAAAATAAAACCACCCTAACTAAAAGGAGAAAAACAAAAGAAGGGCAAATCCAAGATCGAAATTTTCTCACATACCACAACTACAAAGTTATCCCTCAACGATTCCTCTTCCAATTCTTCAAAATAATGCTTAAACACCTATACCAAAAAACAGAAGAATCACCTAAATTTTGACATCGTGCCAAAGATCACAAGTTTAAAACGGAAATCAACACCTTACATCAACCACGCGGTGTAGAAATGAAAGAAGACTCGCTGCATTACAATTCTGTCTCGAAGCAGTCATAAGATAAACATTGCTGTGCTGTATAAACATGTAAGTGACTCCATTGTCATACACCACTGGATCTTGAGACTGCGGATCACCCTGAAGACCAGCAAAACGCCTCGATATTAAATCTAATAAAAAGGTCCAAAAACCCGAATTCGAAACTCAGATTATTCATATAGCAAAAATCCACCAAATCCAATTTTCATGTAAAATTAAGCGACGCCCTAGATTAAGAGAGAAAGAGGGTAAAAGAAAGTTCACCTCTTTTTCAATAAGCTTGGTGAAGAAGCGCTCAGCTTGGACGGCCGAGACATCTCCACGGTAGTCCCGCCACACCAGAACACGCCCCTTTATGTCTAGTAGAAACAGTGCAGAGACTGCACCCGCCATTACACAACTCTTTCTCCCCCTCTCTATCTCTCTGTTGTTCGTTATAAATTTCGATAGCTTCAATGATCAGATCTGATGTAACTCGGGGTAATTGACTTGGGGGGAAAAGAAGGTCATGATCTACGACTCAATTCACGCATTTCCACGACCGAGCGTACCATAAAGTTGGCTTCTTCAGTAATCACAAAGCAGAAATGTTTTGAAGGGATCCTGACTCGTGAGAGTTTGAGAACGCTTCGTTCGTTCATAGAGAAGAAGAGAAAAGAAATGAGGATCTGCAAATGAACTTTGAGGATCTGCAAATGGACTGGGCTAAAAGTGTACAACAAAATACATAACAACCAGGATCGAAACGTTTAAATTAAATTTCAAAAAAAAAACGTTTAAATTAAATTTTAACATTTTTACAAAATTTAATTTGTAAAAATATTAAAATGTATATATTTTATAAATTTAAAATATATTCATTTTAAATTAAAATCAGTGCCGTGATATATTCATTTTAATAACAGTAAATTATATATTTAAGGTGAACAGTGGTGTTAAACTTTTTGAATAATATTTAAGGTCAAGGTAAAAGGTGTATTTTGATTTTTGACTTTTTATAGTTTTATCGAAATACAATTTAAATTCTAATATTTTAAAGTGTCAAATTTCAATTTAAAATCGCTTTTGATACAAAATTATAATTTTATACATATGACATTTTAAATATTTTACACTATTATTAATATGATATATGATATAGTGAAATTCACGTTCTCGAGAGGCTGTGGAGTTGGTGAAGGGGGAGTGTGTGGTTAAAACATTCACGCTCTCCAGGTCGAGCGTATTGTATAGGTTTTATTTAGTATAAAATATTTGATTGGCGTGATTTACACACTATTGCATTAATTTTGAGGTTTCTAAAAAATAGCGGTTATAGATTCTTCCGTTAAAAAAAAGAAAGAAATTCACATCACATTTTTTATTTTTTTAATATTTTTAATTATATGGCATATGATATAATAAAATTCACATGATTTATTTTAAATTTTAAATTAAAATTTTTTATTAATTTAATTATTCTATAACAATAGTTATAAATATCAGTTAATTTTAATTATATGAAAGGGCTTAATTAGACCAAATACCTAATTTTTCAAATCTCTAAAACATTAAATAAAATATTTTAATTCAAATTTATTAAGATAAATTATTGTTAATTTAAAGCAATCTAAAAAGACATCTTTATTTATAAAATTTTATAAATAAACTAAAAGATGTGCATTTTAAAAGTTGAATTGTATAATAAAAATTTTACTTCATCTATTGAAAGAAAAGAACATCTTAAACTGCCTGGCCTTGAAATGGATCAATAGGATCTCTCTTATCTTCCATCTAATAGGCTACTGAACATCTTGTTGCTTCCTCCCAATGAAGCTTCATATTCTGTAGAGGATAACTTGATTTGGCACAACGGTGTCAAAATGTCTCCCATCTCTGGCCTATGCATTGCATCTTCACTCAGACACCAATCTGCAATTTCTGCCATCTGCAGGAAAACACAACATTGCCATAGGACAGAACATCAAAGCAGTTGCTAAAAGGTTATGTTTTATTCATTGTCGTACAAGTTGTTCCATGAAGTTCAGGAATGGATCATATAGCAATGCAACAAGTTTCTATTACTTTAGGAAAACTTGAAGAAAAGAGAAAGGATTGACAATGTTGATGTTGGTGGGTTCGTTATTTCTTGGAATATAGAACATATCTGTAAATAATTCATCAGACTAAATTAGCTAATTACCTTGTACACTTCTGCCATGGAATAGCAGCCTTTAAGGTTTTCATCGATGATTTCTTCCAAGCCAATCATTGGATCTTCTTCTTCGAAAACCTTATGAATCTGAGGCAATAAATGTTAAAATCAACTGTTCAGTTAGGCCAGATAAATATTAATCCGCCGGGATTTTACTTGTAAGATGTTTGAATCACGTCTTATTGAATGAGGATTATATTCAAAGGATATTATTTCAAGGTGTTTTCAAGTATTTTTCAGCAAGTTATGCCAGGTTCCAAGCTGAGTTAAGAGTGGTGGATATAGAAACGTTGTTTCTCAGGGAAAATTAGCCGACTTACGACTGTAATTAGTGACTTCATCTTCGTGGGTTCCCTACTGTCACGAATTAGTGCACGTTGGCCAGTTATCAGCTCCGCTAGAACCACTCCAAAAGCAAATACATCGCTTCTGGTGGTCACCTGGAGCTCCTTCACAAATCTATCCAGAAAATATGCGCATGTCAGAAACATTACATTTCTTCTTGCTATGACCGGTTAAAAGAAAGCCTGCTTGTGGAGCAGTTTCAGAAACATAAATGACCTACTCTGGAGCAAGATAGCCTGGTGTCCCGACCAACCGGGTTGCTATCAACTCATCATCATTGCTTCGTTCTACAAGTTTCGCCATTCCAAAATCTGCAACCTGTAAAAACAAACATAAAGTGTGAAAATAAACTGTTTACAATTTTGAGGAAGCAAAAAATGTTGGTGCTCCTTGGCCAGATGCAGCAGAATATGATGAGGTCAGAAAGAAGAACCATATTGAAGCTACCTTGGCTCGTAGTGTCTCATCGAGCAGAATGTTGCTAGTCTTTATGTCTCGGTGCACGTAACGTGCTTTTGTGTGATCATGAATGTATTCAATTCCTTTTGCAGCATCCAATGCAATCTGTGTTCTAGCTGTCCAGGAAAGGGGCTTGTGACCTGATAATTCATATCCAATCATTCAAAACAGTCCAGGAAAGGGGCTTGAGATTAATCGGATCACTGGAACGGTTCATATGAGAAGTATTCTTAAGAAACCAAGAGGGTTGCCACTACCTTTTATCAATGGGTCGTGAAGATGATCGCTGAGTGATCCATTTTGAACATACTCATAGACCAAGTAGAAATGGTTATCACCACTGGCATATCCCAGTAGTTCCACCTGTAACATGATTTGATAGATATGTCAAACCATTTGTTTCAGGTTCTTTTTTGGGGAAATTACCTTTTGTTTCAGGTTGAATGATAGATTTGATAGAATGTTGACCAGTACTCACCACATTTATGTGATGAACTTTGCATAGGACCTTGAGCTCTGCAAAGAACTCGTGGGATTTGTTAGATTTCATCTTCTTAATTGCTACCTCCTGAAATGTTGCAGGGAATGCAACATTTGGAACCATTAGCCTGCTGATAGTTCAGGTATTAGCATGACCAAGAAACAATAAATCACGTCTATACCTGTCCTGACAATTTTCCGTAGAACACAGTCCCATATCCACCCTCTCCAATTTTCTTAGTTGCTGCAAAGTTACTGGTAGCCGCTTCAATTTCTTCAACGCTGAATATTATCGGTCTTTCTGACTCAAAAATTGATACATCTGCATAAAGTAACTTACTGTAAAACTTCTCCTTGTGCATAAAATTATGCCTCAGGATTTTTTTCCCCTGACTAATGAAAATCACAGTTTTAAATTTGGAAGATATTTGTTTGCTATATGGTATATCATATACAGCTTATCAGTGAAATTGAAACAAAGCATTTATACCTAAGGTTCTGGACAATGATTTTTGTAAGATCTATTAAGATGCAACAAAATTTCATTAGTTTGTGCGGACACTTTGTCCTGGGAAATGGACTTGAGCTGTTTGGAGAAAGTAAAACGTCATAATTTTGCAGTAAATGCAAGTATGAAAATTCTTAAGAATCTTTGAAATAGTTCATCTGACCTTGCATGTTTTCTTTGTACAGATTTCTCAGTGAAGATGCTGGGGTGGTAGTAATGGTTTTAGATACTGTCTTTGGATCTTCTTCACTGTTTCGTGACTTCTTTCTCCTTAAAAGGATTATTACCACTGCGATTATTACTATCAGGATTGATAGCACTCCAGCAATTGCAGGCCATGTCTGCCTCCTTCTTCTTGGCTCTGAAACGAAAAAGGAAATAAATTTATTACATATCATAGACAATTTACTAATCTGCTTCAAACAATAGATTTCTGTTATATAGGTTTGCTTTTCCATGTATTTTCCCTTGCCAATGTTACTGCCAATGGAGAAGTAGACCACTCATGAAGCAGTTGACGCGATTGAAATGAAACGGGATGATTGACTCTGTGATTTAAGTTCTATACAACTAGCAGATAGTGCAGAAAAAATGAATAAACTGAATAAAATTTTCATTTTTTTGCGAACTTATCATAAACTCAACGTGAAAATGCCTAAATTACCTGACACTTGATATTTCAGTTTTAGCTTAGCTGATTCCTGACACTCGTATTTCTATAAATTCCTCATATATACGAGACGCTATTCTATTCCTCAGGACTGAGATTAAAGATCTGGAAAATCTTGGAGAATTCCTAGCCTTTCTGCTTCAATGTATGAATTGTTAAAGAGCCATTCAATTCAATCAAAGAATTAGAATTATTGATTAAAACTCAGGAATGAATCATGTGTAGTTCTAATAAAAGCCATTAGAAGTATTAGAAAAGAACCAGTCACCTTTCGTCGGGACAGGAGCTGCAGGACTCTCATCTTTCTTAGTGGGCACAAACAGCACCCAGCCAACGTCTATGAAACGAGGGTTTTGTGCTACAATACTATTCATGCTCAAAATTTCATTCGTAGTCGACGATAGTAAGCTAGCGATATCTGAAATTGTGTCTTGATACTGCACAGTGTATGTTATTACAACTTGGGATTCACTTTGTAAGCACCCACATAACAGGTTCATAGGAACTACATCTCCTGTTATAAACAACCTTTCTTCCTTCCAAGCTTGGCCACTATAAATCTGAGATGAAACATTGAAGAAAGTGTCGCCTGGTTTGACTGTGTAAGGTGTAGTGTAGAAGTATGCTGTGGTGCCATTGATAGTGCTGCAAGAACAAGGTACTGTTATGAGGTAGTCTTGCTCGTTTGAGCGTGATATCGGCTTGATCTGTGTCGAGTTGACAGAGTAGAATGAAGCAAGTTCTTCTACCTGAAGACCTCGATTGATATGGTATAGTGATGCTTCACAGGTTTTTATCTGTGGAAAGCAATTGAAGGGGAGAATACCTTGTGCCAACTGGTCCGAAGCAACCAGTCTGACTAGCAAAGCTGCTAACATAGTAAAGAGACTCTGAAGGATAGTATGAGAAGCCATAGTTAAGGAACATAAAGTTTTCTGCTACAGCAGAAAGGAAGGCATGTAAATGATGAAAATGGTGGAGCTAGAAAAGATATATTTGTTCTCTGTCGCTACATGTTTTGTTAGCTTCTGAATTTTTGACTACACCTGTGATGTCTCTCATACAGACATTAGCAGCTGGAACCATCTCCGGAAGAGACTAGAGAGAGGGAATTTTTTTTTTCTTAATTATACAGATCCTGTCCGATAAACGACGTCCGGGCGATTCTTACAAGTTGTCCAGCGACTTAGCGATGTTACATTTTACTGTTGGGCGCATATTTTTATGGAGTCAAGGTATTAGAAATTTGTCACTGCCTGGATCAAATTGCAACTTATAATGCACTTTCACCTCTTAACGGAAACTACTTCCTGGCAGGAACTAAGGGGCATGTCATTAACTTGTGCTTAGAGGTGTTACAGATCAATCAAAATACGCCAACTTGCGTTTAATTTGTAATTTTAAAACAATATAGATAAATTATTAAATACAGTGAGAACTCCATTCTAGACTAGAGTCCAGTTCAGTTCAGTTTACTCGTAATAACTATTCATAATAATTATTTTTTAAAAAAAACTCAATTTTGCCTACTACACTTCTGCTGTACGATTCATAATTCAGTATTTGCTGGAACATGATGAACGGGTATGGTAATGTTGTTCCCTTTTTGGAATTTCTTTAGTTTAGTAGTAGTAGTCCCTGGTCTGTGAGACCCTTCAAATCAAAAAATTGTTCAGCCCGTGTCCTACTCCAAGGACTGACGATGGTTCCTACTTTCGGGCACTAATTATTTTAACAGCAATGCAGAAGCCGGCCGCTTTAATAGTTTAACAATTTATTATCTTGGGTGTCGTCTCATTTTATGGACTCCAGTTCTTTACTTGGTGGCTTTAATGTCATTCACATAGCAGCCCTGAGGGCTCTGGTCTCTTGTGGAAATGCTTCAGAATTTTAAATGGTTTGACCACTAAAACCACGAAAAGTAAAAATCATAAGCTCGTTGAGCTCCAACCTAACATGGTATTATATTGAATATTAGAAAAATATGGCAACCACTAATTTCAAAGTTTCCTTTTCTAATGGTATAAACTAAAGTTTCAATTTTATGACTGACAAATAACCAAACCAGAAATTGCCAATGCTATGTTAAAGTATCCCAATAAAAAGGGGTTGTCAATTTCTTTATGGACTTTTCAACAGCGGAGAAAACAACTTTTCCTAATCATTAAACAACATCGATAATGAAAAATAATCTGCACAGTATTTTTTTATTCTTCTATCGTCTCACAACACATACTAAAGGAATCTATTAGAACAATAATTTTGATATGTAACAAAACATATGCCCATATGTCCCATCTGCCTATTAATTAACCTAAAGAAAACTTTAAGAATGTGAGTCAGTGTGTGTGTGAGTATATATATATATATAATATAATGATAAATTTTCACTACTAATTTAGACACTATCCTTATCTATATAGTAAGAATGTGCTTCAGTGCTTCTAGTTAAAATAGGATTAGGTGAACCATCCCTTAACTGAGCCTACTAGATTTTACATCCCATGTCACACTAAAACAGCACATTATGAATATTTTGACTCAAGTATACACAAATTTACAGCAAGCTTTGCTTTGCCCATCATTTGCAGTCTAACATGCAACTATCTTGCTAGCTACTGCTGATCGATACGTGTTTTAGCTCTTTTTGGCTCTTTCTCCCAATTAGCATGCGTAGGTCGTCAGATATTGAGATTTTAGTTATATTATCAATTCATAGTAATAGTGTGTAACCACACTGGCTTTTAAAGGGTGTCTATTATAAAGCAACTTGGGCTTTATCTGATACCTAGTTCGCTGTCTCTGATTCGGCAGAAGATACAGCTAAGCATACATAAAGTGATGAACAAAGCAGGGACAGATCAGTGTGTAAGGAAAACAACTCATTTGGATATTCGTCTTTCGGCCTCTCTCTTTGGCTATGCATCTAGCCTTGGAACTTGTCCCATGCAATTTGTCAACTCAAAAAATTTGAAAAGATCTAGGAGCAAGGTTTAATAAGGACTTGGATATATGCGGTTAATTACTGCCCTGTTGCTGGCAAGTAAGGAACAAAAGATCATGGCATAATGTCACCTTCAATTTCAGAGATGACTTTCTCCACTTTAAGCAGCATCTCTGGCAAGCAAATTGTAGACAGTGATTAGCAAAAAGCTGAAGCAAATGCCTCTGGAGAAATAGCACTGATCAGTGTTTAGTATATCAGTACTTTTTGTGCAATGATCATTTTCCAGTTTAGTAATTGAATAATATGAATATCTAAAACAAGCATACAGCTACATGCAAGATTAAACCTGGTTAAAAGAAATTGAAAAGAATTCTGCATAAAGGAACTGCAAGCATTCACAAATTACCCTCTCTTTACTTAAATAGCATGAACAAACAACAAATGCACCACTACAAATCTTGGCAAGTAGACCAGTGTGACGAAAATATTGGAATTCGTTGTGTAAGTTACATACCTTGGAAGGAGGTATCATCCATGTACCTCTGCAAGAAAACAGAAATATTTAGAGTGCATAAGGTTCAAAATATCTTACTCCAAACATATTATAAGCATACGATGAAATTCAAATGTATACCACAATTTGAGATTTGAGATCCTTGTTCTCCGATGAACTGAGCTGAGCTGTAGGTGTAAAAATTCGAGTAAGGAAGAGAAAAGTAACAAGGTGTATGAGACATACTATTCATTCCAATCTTGAAGCAACCTATCTACCTTGCTTGATCTCAGAGCAGCAGTCGGTTAGATATGACGCAAAGCTAGGAGGCAAGGCTGGCAAATAACACTCATCCCTGCTATTCATTTCTGTTTTCTCTGTGCACATCTTTTGCTCTACTTCGTAGTTCAAGCTTAATTGAACTTCAGGAGAACAAACAAGAAGTGGTGTCGTATTACTCAAATCTTCTTCATTTCTGCAGCATGGCACCAGTAACTGAAATAGTTAATTCACCATCCTTTTCTGACAATACGTAAAACAAAGCTTATGAATCATGTAAAGTAACGCAATAGATATTTCCTTCTCACCTATATGAGGTTCCACTGTGGCATAAGAAGGCAGATGCCACAGAAACTTCAGATTGAAAGTCGCTATTTGGAGGGTTGCTTTCAGCTGGATAGTTCAAGATGTGCTGAAAAGGTTACCAAAAAAAAAAAAAGGAAGCAAAAACATCATCCTTACTAGGAGAAAGGCTGGCCATGACCTGCATAACTTTCTTTTAGAGATCGTGTGTATTATAGCTAGTATTAGCATAAAACCAGCACTGACCTTAAGAGCATTTATGAATTCTTCTGCTTCAGAAGTCTTTGAAAATCGCAAGGCAAACTTCTGGATCTGCATGTAAGAAAGAACGAAAATTTAACTGGCTACATACAAAATTAAATTTGAGAATATGAAACAACGGAATCACTCAGATAGTGATCTTCAACCATTTGTCACAATAACAATAATAAATCATCAGAGTATTTCGGAAGCAGCTAATGAAACAGAATTAGGCTAGTATCAGATAAAATTAGTAATTTCATGCATAATCCAGTTCCTATCCTATAAAGTCAAGAGAAACATTATACCTCGCCGACAGAATCTTTGTAGCTTACAAACACTGTTCTGATACGCCTGGGGGGATACCCAGCAGTGCATGACACCTGAGGCCATGAGAAATTCAGTTTCGAAACATAGTGCTCTTCCTGCAAATCCCAAACAACAGAGTCAGAAGCTCACAAGAAACCAAAACGCATTAAAATGTTAATCCTCATGAGCAATAGGACCCAATTTAAGTTGGTCAAACGATGAGTCAAAAATTAACAAAATCAAGCTTCTAGAGTGCACAAGTAAACCTGGAATTGATAAAATTATTAATTTTCAGGAACATTCTAGAAGCCTGGAGCTACTCTACTCTACTCTACTCACGAGGATATTTCCCTGGAAACAGACGGAGAGAACACAACCGGAGGGGGAAGGGCAGTCGAAGAGGTGAAGAGAGGCGGCGGGAGTGACGGAGGAGAGCCAAGTGCCGGGGCGACGGCGGTTACGTGCGCGAGTGCTGGGAATGAGAGAGGGACAGGTGGAGGTGAGAAAAGGACGGAGGACGAAGCGAGAGTAGAAGATGTTCCACTGCCCTCTCTCTAGTTGATCGCTCACTACCACTGCCATTGATCCCGCCAATTTTTTTTTTCAAATGGGGTCAAAACTCTTCCTGCCTGCTTGGTGCACTGGAATAGAATGGCTATTTTTAATATATTTTTAACTTATTTTTAAATCTGTGTTTAGTTTAAAAAAGAGTCAGGAATAAGTTTAAACCTGGCAAACGGGCGGGTGGTCCGGGTATAGGTACGGGTCTCACGGGTACGGGTAATAATTTTGAAAATTTATACCCTGCCCAGCGGAAACGGGTAATGATTTTGAAAATTCATACCCTGCCCAGCGGGTATGGGTAGACCCGCGGGTTACCCGCTATATATTTTTATTTTTTCATTTTTTAAATTTCAATTAATAAACTTATTCAACAAGTTTAAATTTTCATAAAATTGGCGTATTTTGCGTATTTAAAATGTCACCGAATTGATCTATTTAGCGACCCAAATTTAATTAAGTTAATTAATACAAATGAAACTAATATAA
>JANVCL010000003.1:9647158-9658091 GCA_026546855.1 Erythroxylum incrassatum | reverse complement strand
CAAAACATAATACCGTACATGCAAAACTAAGGTTTTCAGAATTGTGCATAATCATCAATAGAGCAGAACTCAAAAAGAACAGGTAATAGTCGAGGAAACAATTTCCAGATCTTGTTAAACAAAAATAGTCAGAATTGGCCGCCGCCGATTGACTTATCTGAGTGGTTCTAAACGTGGTGCCCTGACTCCGGGCCCCACGGTGGGTGCCAACTGGTTCAGTCGGATTTTGCCGAGGTTGAACATCGTTATTCGGATCCATGATTCTGATTGATTTCGGCTACAGGATACCTGCAAAATAAATAAGGCACGCCGGAGGTTGGTTCCCGGAAGGCCCCTCCGACGCTCAAGTTAGTGTTTTCGTAGGGGTTTTGATAATTGAGGACAGAGACAAGTAGAGTTTTCTATCTCATACCTGCGTCGTGAGGAGATGATCAACTTATATATTAAATACCTGTTAAGTTTAGGTCATTGTATATGAGTGAAAGGTTGCCACTTACAAATGGACCGTAGATACGTGGACCATATATTAATAAATACAATACCTGCATAAATGAATTACTTAAAATTCATAACATAGAAGAAGACACCGTAGAGGATACCGACTCAATTTAAAGGAGGCTGGCACGCGTCATAAAAAGTTAAAATCCCTACATACCCGCCCTCTAGAAATTCTTGACCAGTCTACTTTTAGACTTTGAGAGTCCTGACTCAAATTCCCACAGTTCAAAAACACCTCGTCTCCGTTGTCCGTTCTCCTTTACATTTTACTTCTTTCTGTTGCCGCAACCGCTCTTCTATGCAACTTTCTACACGCACCGCTCTTCATCTCCCGTAGCATCAAATAGCTAGAGATGTCGTTTTCCGCTCAGCCGAGTCTTTGGGACTCGGTGCTGGAGCTGACCAAGTCGGCGCAGGAGAAGACCGCCGACCCGCTCCTTTGGGCCGCCCACGTGAGCTCCGTTCTGAACTCGGCCGGGGTGGAGCTTCCGTCCACGGAGCTGGCGCACTTCTTGGTGTCTCACACCTGCTTCGATAATCACTCGCCTGTCATGTGGAAGCTTCTCGAGAAAGCCTTAACGGTCAAGATCGCCCCTCCCTTACTTGTTCTCGCTCTCCTCTCCACTCGGTGAGTGTAAGCGACGACTGTATTTTCCTTTTCTTATATATTTTTTTTGGGGTATTTTGTTATCGTTGATTTTGTTATTTTCATGGCAGCGTTATTCCGCACCGCCAGCTCTACCCATCGGCCTATAGGCTTTATATGGAACTTCTCAGGAGACATGGTTTTTCATTTGCATCTCAAATCAGTGGACCAAATCGTGAGAAGTAAGTTTTGGTCCATGCCCGCGGTTTTATTCAATCATATGAAGTAGATTTATGTTATTTTCCTTTTTGTTATCCTTTCGATCAAACATAGTTGTCTCAAAGCCTATTTTCACAATCAGTACATATTAATGATCCTTAGTGTCAAATTTCAATTGATTTTAGCCTCCAATTTATTGTTGTTCATTACTGATTGATGGTGCAGACAGTTGATGAGATATATAAGATTGCATCAATATCACTCAGCCCAAATGTTCCTGCTCAAATATTTGTAAGCTCGATGTGAATGTTTATGTAATCCTTATTATGTAACTGAGTTCTCCAGTTTTCTTTCTGTTCATATTTTCATCGGTATAAATTATTTGTTTCTGTTTACAGATGGGACTAATGGGCGGGCAACCCGCCCAAACCTGGAGATATTTCATACGATGAGTACATTAGGGAAAGGTACATGTGCTTATATTTTGTTCCTTTGGAGCTTCTTTTCATGCTAATCAGATTGTTTTTCTGAAAGTTTTCAATACGGATACCACTTAGGAGTAAAATTTTATCAACAGAGAAAATTCTTTTTACAATCCCTGTAATAAGAATAAAAGAGTCAAGTGAAATTTCTACCGTTTAGACTGTATAGGTGTGTTATTTTCATTGTCACGTGAAGGATGTGACCATATGAGTGACTAACAATTTACATGAACATCAAACCTTGCAGCAAAGGTATCCTTGAATCATTGAAGAGAAGAGCAAGGATAATGACTGATGGATTCAACAGCTGCAGAAATGTGGTTTGCAATTTTACAGAGGGTATGTTAGTTTGCTGTTAAATGTATTATTATCTTGCTTTTAATGTTAGTTTGCTGTTAAATGTATTATTATCTTGCTTTTCATGGACTTTGTTCATCTATCGTTGATGGCGCTTCTACTGACATGATGGATTGTTATTAGGTGCCATGTATTCTTTTCCTCAAATCCGGTTGCCACCCGTTGCAATAGAGGCTGCCAAAAAGGCTGGAAAAGTTCCCGATGTATTTTATTGTCTCAAGCTTTTTAAAGCCACTGGCATTTCCACAGTGCCTGGTTCAGGATTCGGACAGAAAGAAGGGTAGATGCTTCTAACTTTATTCCTTCATCAATTACTTTTAGTCAGAGTAATAAAAGGCTTTCTTTTTCTCTTTGGTTTCTTTGGAACAACATTTGGGAAAAAAGACTAAAATTTTTGCCCAGTGGAATCTCTCTTTCCTTAACTGTATTTGGCATACAATGATCTCATGTCGCATTCCCTGGGCTTCAAGTGTTACAACCTGCCCCGGAAATTTGCATTTGACAGCAATAGGATCTCCTATCCTTTTTATCTTTATGCTTTTAAGAAAGAATTTCATATTCTGCTTTTGTTTTCTGCACTTACCTTTTAAATATGCTATTAATGACTGCCTGTCCTGTCCTGTCCTTACAGAGTCTTTCACTTGAGAACAACTATTTTACCAGCTGAGGAAGACATGCCAGCAATCATGTCCAGTTTCAAGAAGTTCAATGACGAGTTCATGGAACAATACGACGACTACAGGGGCTATTCAAGGATGTAATTTATGCTTTAAATGACAACTTGTATCATAATTTGTGGCTATAGGCAGCCATTTGGCATATGCTTCTTGAATCATATATGATGGTAAACTTCATTCTGTTGGAGAACTCATCCCCATCCCCTAGTATGATTTCTCTGTATGATTGTTGTGGTCTCTTCTAAATGATTGGAAAAAAGAGAAGGAAGCACTTCCAGTCCATTACATCGACGCCCCGCCAGTGCTCTACTAGTTTATTACGTGTGTCAAGAGTCAAGATTCTAGATCGTTGGATGACTAAACAAAACAAAACATTTCCTCTTATTAGTGTTATCCGTAAGTACAGGTCGGAATCATCCTCAACTAAGCACAAAATTTCTAATCCTAAGCGCTTTTGAAGTGATGTCACGTCTTAAAACATGCTTTTTGACATTTACTGACAGGGAATAAAAAAGCTGCGTATGCTTGTGGAATCTATGAAATGATGGAAAATGGAATATAAGATAGCTGTCAAGGGACAACTCTGACGATCATAACCATCGATGAAAGTAACTTTGGTGGCGTACCTTTCTGCAAAGCTGTTTTTTAACATCTTCAGTTACTGCTAACTTTTTTCACATAGCTATGAAATCAGCAGGCACTTGTCACTGGAGTCCAGATCAAGGAACCAGAATTATGCAAAGTTCCATCCAATCTAGCGAAACTTGCTTACATTCCAATTACATCCCAAAGACTGCAGGCTCTCTAGTGCAAGTCAGATATGCAGGTTTGGATGTTTGTCTATATTAGTCGGCAACTTAATTAGTTCTTAGCCACAGAAAAGTGAAAAACCCTGTGCAACAAACCAATCCACAAAAGTTGCAAGGACAATTTATGCTTGTAGATTTTAGAAATAAGGCCAAAACATGCAAGTTTGGATAGGACCAATTACAATCTGGAACCTGACTGAGCCTACTTGTACAATGGTACAAATGTAAGTGTAGCATCGCCATCAAGGGAGTATGATCACACATGGACACATCACTATCAAGAAAACAATGCTTAAATCCATGAATCAGGGGAAGAACATTATTCAAATAAGAGTAATTAATACTAGAAACGCTAATGTTGGATCCTTCATCCATTGTAGAAGTTTTGAGGATTCAACTCTTCAAGTGCCTTTAGTCATCCAATGAATAAGAAAGGCAAAACCAACTGCTGGATTTATTATTCCTTATGTTAAAAGAGAGAGGAAGGAACAAAAACGCCATTGATGACTATAACATGGGCATATACAACGTACCATACACCTGACCAAATCAAGAATCAAGGAGTACTGTTGTTGATCACCAGACCCAAAAGTTTTGGCGCCAAATTGCAAGTCAATCCCAAGTTGCTGCCCGCGGTCAGCTATATTTACGGGCACTCTTCTGTCTTTCTTTCTGACTCGAACTAACTCTATTAAGTTTCCACTTAGTTTAAGATTGAATCAGCTTATGTCACGAGTTTCCTCGGGTTCCCTTTCTCTCTCTATGCGATTGGTATATGCAGAACATTGAACATTACTCTTCCCACATTTAAAGCTTTAATATTTACAATCTTAAAGCAGAAAAACTTTCCTTTTCGCTTATGTCCCCTCGCTCCCAACTTTCCGAAGCCTGCTTCTTTTTAAATCTTTTTTATCCATCTCTCAAGCAACCAGATCTCCTTTTCGTTTAGTTTACCAGCTTTTAATCTGTCTTTTCTTTTTCTTTCGCCACTTTCGTTCTGGTTTCGTTTGATTCTCTACCAATCTTCACACGATCCTGAAAATCCCATCTTTATTCTCTCTGTGTTTACCTTTATTCCTTATTACTTGCTATATTACTTCAAAGGGTTGGTGTCAGTTTTGAACACAAAACATGGGGTTTTCTGAGAAGCCTCAAGTAGATGGTGGCTTGGAATTTGACGGTAAAAAATGGGTCATCGCCGGAATTGCCTTAAGAGCGCCCTTAAAGCCTGTATACACAAAATCGTTGGAGAAAGAGAGCGAAACTGACGAGTGTTCAACGACGCCGACTACTGAAGAAGCGAGAATACCCTCAAGATTGACGTGTCCTCCGGCTCCAAGGAAGCGGAAAGCAACTCTGAAGTGTAATTATACCGGGGTCAGGGAGTTCTTTACTCCTCCTGATCTGGAGACTGTTTTCATACGCCATGTTGAAAGGGCCAATTAACTGATCGATAAAGTTTTAAGGAGGGCATTTCACCTCCTGTTATTTGGTTTACTTTTTGGTACTTGACAGTTTCTTTGTTTTTCTTGTTTGAATTAGCAACCTTTTTAAGAGTGTTTCAAAGACGCTTCATGTACATTTTGTATCACTAAATAAAGGTTGCATACTAGTTTGCTTTAGATGTTAACAACTTCCAAGATTTGTATTATCTAGCTGACAAAATTACGTCCTCTTTGATGTAAGTTATTAGTTTTTACGTGTTTTGCTTCTTTGATGTGTGTTAAAAGCCAATGATTTGTACTTGTAATCTTCCAAATATTGAAAATTAAGCAAATAAGTTAGCCCTTTATTACACAATCATGGCTGTTGGAAGAGAAACAAGGTCATGTATACTTGTATTTTTTGAATTTTTGTCTTTATCATGGCAATGGTTTCAGGTTTCCGTAGCTTCTTGGCTCTTGCCTGGCAAGGTGTTACTATTTACATGTTTTGAACGCTCCAAATTCCTTCTCATCTCTCTCTCTTTTTCACCTCAGACCCTTCATTTTCATGGTAAGCGAATGACACATGCAGGTCAACATCTAGGTAAGTGGCCAAAAGTTGTCAAAATGCCAAGTAAAGGAAGATGCTTTTCAAAGGAAGGAAGATGCTGCACGGATGTTTCACCGTTGATTGACTAACCGCAAATCCTACCCCTATCAAACCCCTAAGCCAACCATAGACCCACTGCCTTTTCTGGACTCTTTGCCATCAACCCTTCTTTAGTTTAAAGTTCATTGCTTCTATGTCCCACCCTCCACATGAACCTTTCACACTCTCCTCGGACTCTTATGATGGTGGGAAGGTTCTGTGTGGTTCTTTTGCAATAACCCCTTTCAAAAGGACAAATGACATGTGGATTGCTAGTAGATTAGAATCCTATGCCACTTGACTGGACTTGATCATATTGAACTTTTACAAGGCGTACCTTTCGCAGACTAATAATTGACAAGGTCGTAACTTTAACATCCTGTAGTTTATGTTTACCTTATCAACTGTAGATGATGGAATGTCCATCACAAAAAGTAGAGGAATAAACCCTTTTTTTTTTAATACATGGTGAAAGTGCATGATCAAGATAGCATATGCTGGTGACAACGGGGTAGTTCTCCTAATCTCAGGGTTAAATATCTTTTGTACTAAACAAAGGGTACTCGGGATCGGAGCCATCACTGAAGCAATGGTGTTTCTACACGTCAACAAAAAGCTGCGAATCTTGCTTGGCCTGCAGTACTCGTTTGTGATTTATACATTAGTTAAGTGCTGGTATTATTGGAGACCACATGTAGCGGCTCATACGTGGTTGGCAACTAGTGCGAATTTGTATAATATAATCGGATCCTCTTTGGTCGTTCTCAGTTTTTAACACTCAAGACAGGCAAAAAGACAGAATTTTTAGAAGACCAATTATGCATGAAAGTGACCGGGTATATCATAAATTGGTTGTTAGTTCTAGAACCACATATTAGTTTAACTCTCATATTCTAACTTCTGGACCAGAGAGGAGAAGCATTTTGAGATCAACGTTTTAAATTACTGCTGTACTGTCACATTTGCCACGGTCACAATTTGGATTTGTTTGAAACAGTTTCAACACTTTGTCAGCATTTCACATACTTTCTCCCCTTTGTTGTATCAGAAATTCTCTGAGGTTTTCCTATACCATCGTCACTTTATTTAAAATCATCTGATGTTATAATCGTACCCTTTTGAGCAAGCAAACAAGAAGTCTATAAATCATGTACATCCATGTACTTTATGAACAATAACATCACGTGATATCTAGAGATCATAGCAATAGCTAGGTAGCTGAAATCAATTTCCTTTTATGTTAAATTATTAAACTGTAGAACTGGGAGTAACATATCCATTTACAGCTACTATCGTGACCATTAATATCGAAAGAAATCTCACAATTTTCTGCTGGGCGGTAAATACAAAATTACAAATAGAGCAGGGTACGTCACCACCTGTTTTCTTCCAGATAAGTGAAAGGGCTTGAATTAGTCATCCATTTGCATGGATGTCAGGGGTTGGACTTATTGGAAAGTAGAGTACAAAACATAAAATATAATAGTTGTCAGGTTCTCGTTGAGGCTTGTAGGCTCAGAGACAGTGAAAGAGTTGGGACTAGAGAGAATTGGGAAGTGTCCTTTATGACCCAAAGATGCAAAGAAACAAGAACTTGGGGGTCTAGTGCGAAGTTGTCGTGAGTGACGGAAGCAAATATGTGGAAGAGGTTTTTGTATTTGCATGTCTTAGGGTGGCAAAGACACAGCCAACAAAGTCTGACTAACCCTTATCGGTTCTCAGTCTTCTTAAAAGGATAAAAAGATCAAACAAGGCGTCTCCAAGTCTCATGTGGTGGCCAGAAACTCATTGTCCGTTTTTCAATGTCAATCTTTAATAGGAACTAATTCGAAGACAACAGTATAATGAAGAATGCACGAATACGTGTATTAATAATTTTGATAATCCAATGGTAGGTAGCTGTTAATGATAATTGAGGCTCATGAGTTGTAAAGTTTTAAGAAAGTGAATACTGCTAAAATCATTCCCAAACCAATCGTCAACTAACAATGGAGTGAGCATCAGTAGAAAGACGTACTCCAATCACAAAATGGAAGATGAACTATAGGAAATGCGCTTGGAAATACTAGCTATATACAAGTACAAAAATAGATAGACAGACGAGTTATTTTTTGTAGTTATTGAAGAAACAGAAGAATCTTTAACCAAATTTGCATTTGGGCTTGGTTCCAAGTCAAACTTGACGTAGATACTAAATTGTTTCTTGTCCTCCAATCTTCACGGAAAGGCAAGGTCTAAAAGAAACTAATTTGCACGCCAATTACTTCAAAATAAAGACTTGGACTTTGACTATTCTTATTGTACTTGTTCAACTTTTGTGTTCAAAGTCGGCATAAGAAAAAAAAAGAAGCAGTTGGGCTAGATCCTTGTTCAAATATTTTGTCTAGGCCCAATATTCTTTAGCCATATCAAGTACGCATGAAAACTTATGTCTACTCTTCTTCACATTTATAGATTATTGTACGTAAGATGTGGGTTATTTATTGATTGAATATATATAATTTTGTCTTTACTTAAATTGGTTTCTGAATATCTTAATTATTTTATCCCTTTAGACCCATTTAAAGCATGGAAATAATAGACATGTCAATCTCCATCTGTCATTCAATTATTTTTTAAGTCAGTCCAACACAACCCTACTCTCTTGCTCTCAGCTAAGAAATGGGTGCATAAGAACTTTGTTACAACCAGCAATAACTTAACATAATCAAACTCTCACGTTTTT
The DNA here is from genome assembly GCA_026546855.1 of Erythroxylum incrassatum. NCBI lineage: Eukaryota > Viridiplantae > Streptophyta > Magnoliopsida > Malpighiales > Erythroxylaceae > Erythroxylum > Erythroxylum incrassatum. Next base: position 9,649,665 of record JANVCL010000003.1, on the reverse strand, counting down.
GTTTAAAAACAAATTACCCAAATTGTTACTAAAAGACATATAAGCTTAAAGATATGTCCCCAGTTACATCTTCATCACTACAATATTGCAAAAATAATTTTGACAATTGGAGAACATTAGGAGATATTCATGTTGGACAAGTTTCTAGTCCCCGTACTGCCTAATATGTACTTATAATGTCTAATCGAACAGGTTAAAAAAAATTTACAAAGGTGATTTTAGTATAAGTTCTTAAAGTTATTTTTTAAAGGATACTTACCTCCAGAAAAGCAAATTAAGGTTAATTATTTATAACTCTTGAAATACTTATCATAATGCTTCTAAAAGATCTATGGTAGGTTAAATACGTTCATTGATATCGTATAAATCATAGTCCACAATATGATGTTATACTTTTATTAAGTCGTGTGTCAGCTTAAGCTTATGCTTTTTTAATTCTAAGAAAGAACATGTTTATTGATTTATTCCCCCATGAATTTTATTTGAAATTGAAGAAAAGTGAATGTAAAAATGATATATCCTGATGTAAATTGAATTCGTGTTGGTGGACTGATGTCAATTTGATAGCCTTTTAAAAATAAATATTAATAGATTAGAGGTATTTTCAGTAGACATTTTGATTCTCAAGCGAATAAAGTTGAAAGATAATAAGTAGGTACGAAGATTACCAATTATACTTAATGAAAGTGGCTATGAGAATTTACCTTGGGTGACTTTTTTTTATTAACAATCCCTTTGATGTATAATTGGAATCTAACTCTTCTGAATATAGTTAAATAAAACATCTTCTACGTAAATTAGCTAGTATTTGATTAGGACTCTACTTCCTTACATAGTTAAATCCCACATTAATTTGACTTACCTTTCTTGATTAATTAGATCTCTTACATGGGTCTCGAGTATGCAAACCTGTAAGAGATTAATAGGCCTTATAGTTCAACTCAAACTCTATCCATACACTCATTAAGTGTGTATTATTTTCTCTAATTTCTTATCAAAACATTAGTTCTCGAGAATGAGACTTCTAATACTTAAGTTCATAAGGATGGTAGTTTAATTGAAGTACCCTTCAAACCATCCTAAAATCACTCATAAATCAGTCAACACTTAAGACTATAGGTCTGCAAAGAGTAGGTAAATTGTAATCCAAGAATGCTTTTAAAATGCCAACAACAAATCTATAGGCTTATTGGAGACAAAAATATAAGTGAGATAACACAAACACCTAATGATAAGTCACCCAAAACATTATGCTTTTTCCATATTGATAACTATCTTCAACAACTCATCTCAGGCTTCTCTTTAACAGGCCTGCTTACAATAAAGTGGAAACTCGCTTCAATAGCACATCTCTAATTTTTTAATAGACATGTATATAGGAGATAGGTTGATAATTTGCCTATAATCATCCTTCTGTAGCTTCACATATCTTTGAGTTTCTTTTGACAAGCTTGATCGAGACAAACTAAAGTTTTAGTAAGAATTATCCCTTGAAAGTTTTAATAGGAATAGTTTAGGCAAATAATCCATGTGAATATAGTTGTCATATTGACATTTTTATTGCCCATAAAAGGTGAATTATTATTCAATCTTAGTTATTAACCCAAATCAATCTTAAGCATTCATATATCTATATAAGGATTAATGTGTGAGATAACTCACTCTTGTCATCTTTAGAGAGTTATTAGAGTGAACAAAAACACCCTTGTTTTTTATTAGTTGCTCTTCTTAAGATGAAATCCATATTAAGGTGATCAATAGACATTTTCACCCATAGATAACTTCACATATATCTTTATAAGTCATAGAAAGTAACATACATGATAGAAATTTAAGGAGTAAAACACATAATTTCAATAGTTTTAGTTTCAGCAACTATAACAATATAAGATTAGTAATCTTCAACCATAGGAACCACAAACCTGAATGATGTAGGATCCGTAACCTCTAATTGTAGGAACCACAGCCATGAGTCCCTTTGGTTTATAGAAATCCTTTCTACATCACTCGTAGTAATTATCCCCCCTTTCTAAGTATTATATGAGCTTGGATCAATCAGGTTTGGTAATAGGTTCTACATCTGAAATTCGCAATTAGATTTCATACTTGGAGACTTCAATGAGAATTTTAAAGTATGCTACACCTAAATAAGTTGTATAGTATTAAATTCATGAATATGGGGAAATAGTTCCACTTCTCTAAGGTGATCTTAATCATGTTTCCTAACGATGATGAAAGAGTATGTTACTTCAATCTTAAAAAGTTGTTTTATTATGACACTTTTAAGTGTGGTCTTCAATTTTCTCTCCATCCTACTATTAAGAAGATGTTAACACGATAGGCCTGAGTCTCAACCAATTATATTTGCACGCCTAAATTTTGTTAGTTGAGTTAAACGTTGCCTATCACATCAAAGAGGTGCCCTTAACATTGAATTATTCAAGTACATGCATTTTATAGGTCTATGGGGACATATAATGAGTGGTACAACTTGAGCGCAAGGCATG
>JANVCL010000003.1:9629939-9647058 GCA_026546855.1 Erythroxylum incrassatum | reverse complement strand
ATTAATTGTCATTATTATTTATTATTAAGATTTTTAAAAGCATGGTTGATGTAAACAGTAAACTAGTAAAATATACAATACAACTGTATAATATACCATTATGACCTATTTTGTAATTTTTAAAAATTTAGGGACTATTTCATAAATTTAAAAAATTATCCGAAACAATACCAATACCGGTATAATTCTATTCCAAAACTCAATCCAATACTGAACCTGGTATGAAATTTATAACAATGGTATTAACCGATTCTGATATAATATTTAAAACAGTGAGCTGCATACAGACAACCTCTACTTCCGCTTGAAATGTTGACAAGGGCAAACTTGAATCCAATATCGCAGGCACTGTGGTCGGGAGATGTGAGCATCCAACAAGATAATCCGGTGAATTGTAATTGAATGTGAAATAAAGACCTAATATATAAATATTGGGAGAAACAAAAAATTGGGGCGGGAAATCTTTAGATTTAGTTCTTGTTACATATCTATTTTTCTATACAATTACAGGAAAATGTGATCCCAACGTAATCAGTGAACAGTGTCAAAAAGTTATTAATGGTGGTTTGAAAGTGAGTCCGGTAAGGGTTACATCTTACTAGTCTAGTAATAATTGAAGTTTGTAACTTTGTATACTGAAAATGAAAGCCACCTTACTGTTTATTTTCCCTTCAAGTTCACGTGGGAAAGCAAATGATAGCTAATCATCTAGGATTAGTAGGTGAGAGCTTAAAATTTCGTGCTACTCGAATCTAAAGTTTTTTACTGACTCTCCTCTATTATTTTAACCATTTCTAAAAACCGAGCTGCACATATACGACTCTGTTTTACTCCTATATTTATATTTAAGGGATGGATCCTCTTTCCCTGTCTAGTTTTATAAATGAGATTTATGAAACAGGATTAAGGATAAAGAACTAAAACAGTCATATATATATACAACTCGTTCTTTAGGAATAGTTATTAATAGATGACTGAGATTTAAGGAAACAGAGTAAGGGACAATAGATCCTAACATCTATATCTGGCATTGAATTTTGTGTAATTTACTCGGACTAGAACTAATGTTATTAAATTCCTAAATGGGGATAAGATAGGCCAATAACTTCAATTTAAATCTAGGTTTATTATCTATGCATCTTATCTTAACTTCAATTTAAATATTTATTCTGTGCATCTCTTCTGTTACACCTTATTTTTGCAGCTTCTTTTTACTTCACTAAGGGTGTGCTTGTTTGGTGGGTATGAGGAGATATGAATGAGTATGAAATGAAAAAGTAAGCTTGGTGGGGGATTATTATTATTTAGCTTCTACTTTCTTTCCTTACTTTTGGACATTGCTCCATTTCTCTTCGTTACGAAAAGAATGAGAGTCATTTCTAACTTTGCTTAATACTTAATGTTTATATTTTTTAGTTTAATAAAGTTTGATATTCTTTAACTAATTTCATTCATTTATATTTTCATTACCATTTTAATTTACGAAAGGATACAAAGCCTCTTCATGGCTTCAGACCATTCCTTACATCTGTACTTCATTAAAATATTGAGACGTACAAAGTCTCCTCAAGGTTTACCTGTTCTCTCCTTTGCTTCTGTCCAGAGCTAAATCCTGATTCCTAACAGTCTAACACGAATCCCGGACACTTCAATATGAAGTAATAAGATAGTCAAAAGCCACCTAAATATTTCGCAAACAAGATTTTAAAAAACTATATTATTTAAACTTTACATCGATAAAACCTCAACTTTTTGAACGTTTCGGAGCTCTTGTAAGCCTTACTTTATTGCATCTTCATAACTCTTCACAACAAGGTAAAAACAGGTGTGGTGTGAAGCACTTCTTATTTTAGTTTATTACTAGTGGAACTCTTATATGTAACAATAGTCCTGCAAAACATATCATCCATTTCCTAATCAAAACCCTGGCACTTTCTGTATTCAGTGGCTCCTTAGCAATGGATGATTATGAGCAACCACTCGTACATCAGGACCATGATGACCCCTTACAGTCACTTCCCTTACCGACAACAAACACATCCTTTGCCTCCTTCGTCGCCGACGCTGACGACATCCATCCGATTACCGGATTCCGGGATTTCTTCAGGGAGTTTTACAGAGAGTCCATCAAGCTCTGGAGCCTCGCCGGCCCAGCCATTTTTACCGCCTTATGCCAATACTCTCTTGAAGCCATCACTCAAATTTTCGCCGGCCACGTCGGAACTCTGCAACTCGCCGTCTTCTCCGTTGAGAACGTCATCGCTGGCTTCTCATTTGGTCTTATGGTACAAAGTAGAACATATATATCCACAAAGTTCATATTGCATGCTATATTTCCAAAACCATGTATTGGTTTGCTTCGATATTAATAGAAACTGAAACTTGGTTACCTAATTAATCGAACTAGCTTGGCATGGGAAGCGCACTGGAAACACTATGTGGGCAAGCTTTTGGAGCCGGACAACTTAACATGCTTGGAATCTACATGCAGCGATCATGGGTCATTCTCTTCACCACAGCTTTGTTTCTTAATCTAACGTACATCTTCGCAGCTCCGGTTCTGCAACTCATAGGGCAGACGGAAGCAATATCCAAGGGAGCTGGGATGTTTGCCATATGGATGATTCCTCAACTATATGCATTCGCTTTCAACTTCCCAATGAGGAAGTTTCTGCAGGCTCAGAGCAAAATGGTGGCTATGACGCTGATAGCGGCGGTGGCATTTGTACTACACACGTTCTTCAGCTGGCTGCTGATGCTGAAATTAAGGTGGGGTTTGGAAGGTGCTGCTCTGGTTCTGAATGCCTCGTGGTGGCTTATAGATGCGTCTCAGTTTGTTTATATTGTAAGTGGAAGTTGTGGAAGGGCATGGACTGGTTTCTCTTGGAAAGCTTTCCAAAATTTGTGGGGTTTTGTTAGGTTATCGCTTGCATCGGCTGTAATGATCTGGTAAATCAGTTCTCTCTTGCTCCCTTCCTTCATTTTCTCTGCAATTACTGTGAGGGCTTCATGAGATACTCTTCACTGATCGGTATCAACTTTTAGGAGAAGTAAAATTTCATCCAATAGAATTCAATTAAATTGGTTTACTTATTCTATTCTTATGTGTTTGTTATAACCTTTATTTGTATTTGTTTCTTTAATTCTATATTCAATATATAATATAAGGTGACTTCATTTAATTCGTCCACCATCTGTTATAACTATGGACCCATGTGACCCATCTCTTGCACTATCATTTCTTATGCAGCTTGGAGGTTTGGTATTTCTCCGCGCTAATACTCTTTGCCGGCTATTTAAAGAACGCAGAGGTCTCGATAGATGCACTGGCTATATGGTAAGTAGAACCTTTCTGCTTTCTTGCGTATAGTTTTCAATTTATGTACGAAAAAAGTTCAATCTATACACAAACTTTCATACATCAAAATCGTTAACATTCCTACCTACCATTCTCGTCATTTCGGCTTCCTACATCACCTATAACCTTATTTTATTGCTTTAACTTAGTACGAACTCAGAGACATGCAGCTTCCGTTTCCTTAATTAATTAACAACGGACCTAATTTTCGTTTTTTAATATTAATTTGAGTGGGCTAGTCAAAGCAACAACTGAGTTAAACTATACATGGCCAGCCAATATATTGCTTTAATCTTTTGTATATTTTTAACAGTTAGATATAAATTTAACATTTTGAGAAGATTGCACAATATTTGTGAATTGAGTTGGAATCTGGATTTGATGTCTAGAAGGTATAAGATTGATCAATTGTGAGAACATAACTTAAAAAAGAAGAAAAAAATTGGTTGAGATGTGTGTCGATTTAATATGCTATTACTTTGAAATTTTGAATATAAGCTCAGATAAAAATATGGATTAAGGTGATTCAAGAGATTATAGAAAATTAAAAAATATAATTGATAAAAGATTTCTAGGCTGATTATTTTATTGTTTTATGTTAGAATATATTTTATGGGCTACAATCAATTGTAATTTTGTTATATTAAAAACAGGCTAATGATATGATCCTTATTAAGATGCCTATGATCCACTATTATTGTGATCCCTATTGGACTTAAGCCTTTTATATCATTAGTGTAATTAATGATGTAGGTCTAACCCTAAGGCCATGATGGGCAGGCCTCAGGCTAATATTAGTAGCTAAGTCCCGCAGCACTCCCTATATATACATACGTATAGTCTCTCTATGGTTTGTCTCATTGATAACTATAATTGTAAAGAGAGTGGGTTTGCTGTGGAAGTCTTGGCCATCACCGAACATTTGCACGGTGTTTTCATAATTGTCGATCATGTTTTCAATAAGTAAGTATATGTGTTCCCTATCATGTATTGTTATTATTAATTCTGGTTTTTAACATTCTATGTATTCAATTCTTAAATTATGTTTACATGTTTTAATTTCTCAATTTTATGAAAAATTGTAAAAATCAATTACAGCTAGTTTGTGGTTTTGTTAATTTACGATAACTGAGTTTGTAATCATATAAATGAAGCAAATTGCATGGTATATGACATGAAACTACAATTGCATGACTTAAGGTATTATGAAGATAGCAATATAATTTTGAGTATTATTTGTGATTGCATTTTATCGAGTAGGTAGTCATATGTGTATAGTTATCATCTGTGTGACGAACGATGGTTGACTGGGACCTCTTATTCAGTGTTAGGTTAAGACATGTAATAACTTGCTTGCTTGGTGCAAATGAGTTGATGTTATAATAAGGCATGTATAATTTTTCTCTCGGACCAATAAGACAAGGGCATATTCAAGCATGTAGGGATCTACAAGTGAGGGCAAATTAGCCAACACCTATCTTGAGCTTATCAAGCATTTGTGTTATATTTAACCCCATTAATTAATATATAAATTATGAATATTGCATGTAATTTATTTCTTGACATATTGGTAGAAGAGTGTCAAACGGTGTTTAGAATTTATGCATACAGATATAACAAAATGATATTTTTTATTTTTATTTATTTTTCTTGGTATATACTACCATGTTATATGGTATTTGATATGAGGAGCTTGAAGAAGAGTAAGGGGATCTAGAGGGGATGTGACCATGACTTTGTTTTAATAAGATCTTGAATATGTTTTAGCTAGGGATGCTATTAAACAATGGATATTAATACTTGAGTTTATGATTGATGGTTAATATAAATAATGTATTATAATTGGATGATTGCAATATATGGTTAATGAAAGTGATATTTCTCGTCTATTACATTATAATGTGTTATAAACTTATGCTGATTGTCTAGCTTTAGCCCAGTTATAAGGCTTAGTTAGGCCTTGTCACTGGGTGATAGTTTGTTTTAGGTCTAATAAGGGTGACTTGGGATGGTACATGATAAGTGATATTAGATCTTTAGGTTTAAGGTTAGGAATAGAATCATAGGAAGCAGGGCGATTAGTGAGGCAAGGACAGAAAAATGCAAATTTCATGTAAAAGGAAATAACAAAAAGCATTAACCAGAAATGACAAATAAGCTCAAAGTCAACATACTTGGCTCGAGTTAACTGGACTATAGGTTGAACTCAGGCTCAAACTTCAAGATCTGACCTATTTCAAACCCGACATATATATTACTATCTATGGTTACTTAAATGCTTAGCTTAATCGCGTCGTGATTCTTCTCTTCTTTCTTTGTTGCTTGTTGAACTCCTCTGCTCATTCTATTTATGCCCTTTAACGTTAATGCTCCCTATACGTAGCCATAATCTATAATTAAGTAACATCATTGTCTCATTAACTCCTGAAAATACTAATAAACCCTTGCTCTTTGCTACAGTAATATTTGGTGCCTCGAAAGTTTTAGTTTCTTCGTTCATTTAATTCTTCTATTGTTGGCCATCTATAGGTTTCTTTTCGACTTCTCCTCTATTAGTGGTTCTTTTTATGACTCTATCAGCCTATATGCATTTCTTGAGTATGACTAGATGGCATGGGATTGGAATATTAAAACTGAATAAGTAGTTCCATGGTGGTTTTGTTATAGGCTAGATCTTATTAGTGGGAATGGGCATGGAGCTTGGTATATTTCTGAATCTTCTATTGCTTACTAAGATTGTTAGAGTTGTGAAAATATGAGCCAAGAGGTAGTTGGAGAGAACAGAGTTCAAAGGGTACGATGATTCGAGTTGAGCAGGTTGATAGCTGGGTATTCTGGCTTTGGTCCTTCAAGCTTTTGGTATGCTTCAGGCCACTTAAAGCCTATTTAAGCTCATATTCAGTTAACATGAGTTAAAACTAACTAGGATTCAAGCCATGCCCAGATAGCCTCATCCATAGTCCACCCCAGTTTATTGCCATACCTATCAGCAATATATTGATGACCAATATAAATTGCGTCTAGACATTTTACCATTTCACTAGTTGGTAAAAATGAAATTTCATGTCAATTAATAATCTTGAAGGGACATAAAGGCATCTAGTTTAAAGAAGGGTGGTTACCTAATATTGAAATTGATGCTAGAACTAATTTTGTATTTTGAAAGTGAATAAGTTGGGAAAGTCCTTGGAATCCTTGGATTATCAAGGGAAATAATAGATGGAGAGTTGAAGGAGTTGGATGCTTAGTAACCTTGATAGATGTAAACAAGTTAGAATTATGGATAGCGTCAGCTATGTACTATAAGAGCATTTTAATTTTTTTTTTCTGAAAGAGTTATAATGATCATCATAAAAAATAGCAGTGAAGCTAGTCAATAAGGTTGCCCAAATATTAACCCAATTTTTTAAGATGCTAACCATCTGACATTAGTAGGGCTGAAAAAATTTACTGAAATTATTGAAAAAAGTGGTACAACAAGCTAGGTGTAACTCTATAAGTTATGCCAATACTATTCGTAACCTATGGATTTTTGCACAAACTATTAAAATTGAATGAGGTCACTTTGGAGAGGTCAATGATGTCGATGAGAAAGACAATTAAAAAGGGAGATTACTTAAGAGATGGGAGGAAAGATGAGATAAAAGCATCCTTAATATAAAAGCATCCTCAACGTTATGATGCTCCTAGTGAGTTAAGTTTTAAAGACAATTTATCTTAAAGAGGGGAGAATGTGAGACCTTAAAGTTTTGATATTTTACCATATATTTTGGTAGTTTGAAAGAGTTTAATATATATGTATGTTTATGAATTGAGTTAGAACTTGAATTAGATATCTAAAAGGTGAACAACTGATCAATTGTAGTGACAATACTTAAAGGAAAAAGTGAAAATTCTGATGTAAAAGCATGTTGATCCAATGTGTTGTTAAAACTAAGCACAATTCAATACGCTAAGTATAACTTTTAATTAAAATATTAAATGTGATCATTCAAAAGGCTATATATATAGAAGAAGACATCAAAGATTAATTCACGTATCTTAGCCATCTAAGCTAGAGACATTAGTAAAACGATAAATCTTACTATTAAACCAATATGGAGTCATATTTGAACATTGGTTAACTAGTTTTCTCGAAAGCTATTTTCAATGATTTTAGTTATTAGTTTACACTAAAATTAATATAAAAAGTGAAAGCGTAGATAAGGGAGTAACGAAAATCAACATAAAGACATTAGGTTTTTAGTAGTCTAATAGTTTTTACACTAAAAGGGAATTTAATTTTGGTACATTTGTACGATCAAGAGGTAGTATATTTCAAATAAGATTTTCTAAACTAATTATTTGTAGTTTTGTGTTATTGATTCTTTAATTATGTTTCAATAAAAAATTTATAATCTCAATTCTAGGATTTTAGGCAGAATTGTAAAAACTCTATGTAATAGTTAAAATAATATAAGGATTTGTTAATATATGATATCTGAAAATTTTGGATCATATAAATGCTTGTAAATTATGTGATATATGAAAAATAATTACAATAACAGGTATATATGCGATTTAAGGTGTCATAGAGATATTACTACAATCGAGTATTGCTTGTGATTATATTTCATAGAGTCAATGCATCGTATGTGTTAATTTTTTTAAAACTTTTTATCAAATCCTTGTTAGAGTGTTAATTTGTGTTCCTATGATGCGTGCGATGAAAAGTGGTTGGTAAGTGTCTATCAGCCAATGTCAAATTGAGGCATGTTTGAATATACTACCTAAAATAAATTAGGAGGCCAAATTCAATAATGCATGAATTTGTTGATCCAAAAAAAATAGTTGAGACCTATTAATATGTACAAGGCATTTAAGCACTATTAATTGATGCATAAATTGTGAAAATATGAGTATTTATAATTATTGATTGTATTGCATATGAAATATTTTTTTGACAGGTTTTTGAAGATCATATAATTGTAAATAGACATTGGTAAAGATAATTTATACATAAATAAAAGAGATAATATTTTACTTTTATTTATTTTGAATATACTCTGTTATATGTTATTGAAGTGAAAAACTTCAAACAAAGAATAAATACATTTAGAGAAGATGTGACCACAACTTTGTCTTCTTTTAAATTATAATGTGTTGTGAACTTGTGCTAGTTGTTTAACGTTAATTTGGTGAACAAAACATGTCAGTTGAGTTCAGATATTCGATGACGGTTTGTTACGGGTCTACAAAATAAACACTGGTGATGACCACATGCTAAACGTGCTTGCTTATCCGTCAAATTTGGTAGTAGTTGATCCTTTTCATGGCATATTATTACCATCTCTTGGGTTATACAGTGAAAAGTAATGAACAGATGGGTCAATGATTATGAAGCATCCATTGTTTGTTTTGCCCGTGAAGAAATCATTCTTCATTTGTTTTATCTGGGAATTAAGTATACATAGCCCTTAGTTTGATCACATATTTACATACCAATTGAGGCCCACAATGGAATTATTCTAAATGATCATTTTCATATACCACCCATAAAGTCTCAGAATGTAGATCACTAGCCTTAAAAGTAAAGCATCTCATGCACCCACTAAACCTGAGAATGTATTGTCCTTTCGTATTAGTCTCGATCTTTTGTATCCCTATGCAAGGACAGTCAAAACAGAGAAAGAGACGTATACTTCCCATTCAAAGTATTTACCATGATATACAATTAAGAGATTTAAATTCTGAATTTGGCAGGAATGCTCTTGTTCATCCCCTGTCTTATCCAGATATCTAAATTAGAGCTAGCTGTACAGCATAAAGCTTTAGAATGATTCAAATCTTGCTATTGTTTTCTTATGAAACGTACGCTAATTCTAAGAATTGATGCTTTTCTATATGTTTGTGATCCCTTGTGATCCCAACCACCGTTTAATGCTTGGTGATCGAGTGTTGGGAAATTAATGAGAGCTTAGAGTAATATCGCATTTGCTTCTGAAACTCCAAAGATTTAAATGATAAATTTATACCACTATTTAGTAACATATTTAATAACAATAATAAAATTTTCTTACATTAATATTGATATGACATTTAATAAATAAAAATTAAATTTTATTCAAATTTTCATCTATTCAAAGTTGATTTTTAATATTTTATAAATATTAAAATTCATTTAGCTTTTCCTAACTTATTTTTTGATTAAAAAAATTGGACTAAATCTATAATTCTTACCTAATTCTATACTATGTATTTCGTGATAATATTACGCAGCTCACAAAACGAAATAATTAAATACTGGATTTCTACATTTACTTGGCGGTGTAGATACAAAAATGTTTGTGAAGAAATTAAATTAGAATCAACAATTGTATAAAAATTAATAATTTAAAGTATGTTAATGGGATTAGCTTCTTAATAATAAACTTATGCCTTCTATTTCTTTATTGTTTTCTGTTACCCTTTAAGAAAGTAAAATTAATTCTACTGTTAAATTTGCAGCATGAACATTTTCTATTGGACATTGATGGTGGGTATAGGAATGAATGCAGCTGTAAGGTTTGTTCTCTGCTTATATGACAATCACTTAACTATAATAAATGAATGCATAACATTTGAAACATTTTAAATTTTATTTACTTTGATTTTATTGTGATTTAATTTAACACCACAAATAAAACATAATTTTATCTGCATCAAACGCAATTATTGCAACAACTGCAATTGAACATGGTTTGGAAGTCTTTATATTCAAAACCCTAGTTAAAATTCCTTGTTTTCCATGCAGCGTGAGAGTCTCAAATGAACTAGGAGCAGCTCATCCCAGGACTGCAAAATTTTCTCTAGTGGTAGCTGTTATCTCCTCTTTTTTTATTGGTCTCGTTCTTTCTCTCATTCTGCTAATTACAAGGAACAGCTATCCATCTTTGTTTTCGAGTGATACAAAAGTCAGAAAGGTTGTGAATAAGCTAACGCCATTGTTGGGACTCAGTATTGTCATTAACACTGTTCAGCCTGTTCTCTCCGGTAATCAGCATTAATTTTAAGTATACTCCTGCAAATTTTTTTAAAGAAATCGTTTTTTTGTTTGCCCCTCTTCTCTGTTACGTTTGCTGCAAACTGACGCTGACATTTCCTTTTTGTTGGATTTTTATAAAAGGTGTGGCTGTTGGTGCTGGATGGCAAGCGGTTGTTGCTTATGTGAATATTGGGTGTTACTATGTGTTTGGTATCCCTCTAGGTGTGCTATTAGGTTACAAGATTGGCATGGGTGTCACTGTAAGTTCCTTTCCTAGAATGACATAGAACTTTATAAAATTTCTGAAATTAAAAACTCTTAGCTTTTATTATCAAACCAAATTCTTAATTACATAATCTATACTCTTTTCTTTGTTAAATTCAACATTTTTTGCTCTAGTAATTCATTACTATTGAAATTGTACTTGAAAATTCAGATTTACTTTCATCCTCTTTTATTTTAATTTACACAAGTAAAGAAGAAAAAGAAGTTGAAAAAATGGCATAACGGGTCTGCTTGTTTGTTATCAGGGAATTTGGATTGGATTTATATCAGGAACTGTAGCACAAACTTTAATCCTTTCTTGGATGATCCTCAGAACAAATTGGAACAAAGAGGTTAGTATATATAACATTGTGTTGTTTTTAGACAAGTTTTTATTAATTAGTCATAGTTTTCTGCAAGTTATTGTAGCCTTAGAGTCTATTTGAATATCGTATTCTATTATTGTATGCGTCTTTGTACAAAGACAGGTGAAAAAGAATTGGTAACTAAGCAATTAGACTGTTGTGAGCTGCAGGCTTATGTTGCTGGAGATAGGATTAGAACATGGGGAGGACATACAGATTTGAAAGAGGACGGTCCAATAACAATAGACAATTAGCGAAAGTATAGGAAGGCAAATGCGTGCAGAAGCGTGGAATGGAGCAAGCTATTAGCATTAGGACTCGATCTCTTGCAATTTTCTCAGGCTAATGGAGGCATGAAGTAGCTTATTTTTCCAATAAATTAAGAAGGGAAATTTTGTTTCTTTTTTTAATATACAATATATTTATTAAGAAAAATAATTAGGGATTACGAATAAGTTCAAATCTGATCCAATTTAAAGCAAACAAATAAAATTTAAATTGATTAAGATTTAAATTGATGTCGGATTAAAAATTTAAAAAGAAATTTAGCTAACCTAAGTTTGGACTTTGTGACCCAACTTACAGGCCTCGCCCAGAGATACTATGTCATTTGGCTATAACTTAAAAACAGACAAATATATTCTTACTTTTAGCTAGAATCCCTAATTTGTACTCAAATTCTATCCTGTTCTTCATCGATGTCATTGTTGTCTGTCGCTCTCATTACCCTTGTCCAATGCCGTTCCCTATTGCTATTGTTGCCTTTGTAGCCTTTGTCGAAGTTAATCATATATAAGTTTGTCTCATGTTTTTAGAATTAATATCTTATTTATCCTTTGTTTGCTTTTCTTCTTTGCAATCACTAATCATATTTTCACGTGTTTAAAGAAATTAACTACTTGTTCTTAATTTTTTACTCAAATCTTCAGTATTTAATAAAATTCTCGTCTATGATCTTATGATAACTTCACTCTGGGGTAGACTTGTACAAATTAGTTAGTCCATATGATATAATGGGTTAAGTATAAAAATTAAAGGTCTTGAATTGTAAGAATCATATAAGTTTGGATTGAAAAATTAAACTAAAAAATTAATGAATTAAATTTGAATTATAAAAGACCAAGCAATTCAGTCTAAACCTATATTTATAAATATCCTAGACTTATGTTAACCAATAATTGTCATCTAATAATTTCTTAAGGAAAACAAAAGATACAAACTTATCTAAGTGTTTATATTTTCTTATAATGTTTTATAAAAAGGGTGTTTATATTTTGATTCACTTATTCTATTTTAAATGTTTATTACAATAAAAGATTTTTTTTTCATGAAGATGACATTTAAGGCCGAGCTTAGCCTGAAGTCAATAGGGTAGGCTTGGGTTAACTAGACATATGGTCGAATCTCGGGCTCAAGCAGCTCAAGCCTGGTATGGCTCAAGGATAAACACATATCAGCAAAACGACATCGATAAGTTAGGTTTGAGCAACTTCTATTGCAATGATAGGTTTGCCACAATGTTAATCTTATGGGACTGAAAGTAAGGCTTTAGCTTTCTAACAAAAATCATCGTGATTAAAGTTGCGTTCTCTAACTCAATATACTCATCTCTGTGCCTTTTAAAATTTTGATGGTCTCTACTTATTGTCTTCCTCTTTCATAGCATAAATTAGCTTATAGTTTCTAATGATACAACAATGTATAGACATAACATTTTCGTAGTGGAATGAGTGGACTGTACGGTGGATGTCAGGTACGTCTTTAGTTCGAAGGCTTGTTAGAATCTTTGTTGTTGGCGTGCTCCTATAAAAAACAAAAAGAGGAGATATATAACAAACTAATAGAATGGCATTATAAATATGTGCAAAATCTGGAATTCAATTTTGTGTAAGACAAACAATAAACCCAAGTTTGAGTATCCTAAACACTACATAAGAATAAAATTTAAATGTGCATCATAATAGACCCTAACTAATAAAATTAAAGTTAATTGCTTAAGAATGCAAATGCTTTTTAGCTTATTCCCTTTTAGTGACAGTCATTTGTAACTATGATCAATATGCTTTAATTAAATTTACTTTCATCTGCAATTGTTTTATTTTTACATATATATGTATATATTTTTATATATAAATATAGGAAAATACAAGTGCTTTTGACAATTAAACATCCTTAAGAAGATTCAATGATTCAACTTGGACTCTTGTAAGATTGGTTCTTGGTATAAGCAAATGTACTATAACATGTTGTGATAAATATTTGAAACTTAGAAGGATAAACAAATTAAGGAAATTTTTATTTAGGATAAAAAGTGATATGGAACCTTACAAGAAAGTTAGCTATGATATAAAATTAAATATGCAAACTTTGATTGAAGTGTCTTAGAATGAGAAAAAAAAGGCATAGATTGAACTACAAAATTGAAAGTGGAAGCTCATTTTGCACTGCTTTAGATAATATTGACAATATTGAAGTTGGTATTTCTATCCAATAAGAGATTGTTGCAACTGATATGAGGAAAAAAAACGAGTGTCTAATTTCTTTCACTCTATGTACAACTCATGAATCTTAACCTTTAATTCATAATGCATTACAATGTGAAGATAACAATGTCTAGATAGTGATATGACATATGTGTGTCATTTAATATATCGTAATCTCATTATTATTAGTCTATGGTGGATGCTACTGCTTTTTATAGTCCAATATTTAAAACATCTTCAAATGATGACTATAGAAGCAATCTTTTAAGTAGCCACATTAGTGAGGTAAAAAGTTTTTTGAGTGAAAGAGAAAGGACTTAGGCAACTTATTTTTGTTCAATCATATGTAATGGTTAGACAAATAGAAGACTTGAACCCATTATGAGTTTTTTTAGTTTATTTTGCTAAAAGGATGATGTTATTTAAATTCAATTAATACATCGGGTCTTGTAAGAAATGTTAATACTTTATTGAAGATATTTGATGAAGTTGTGAAAAAAATTGAGCTTAAAAATATTAAACAATTCATTAATGCTTGTTCTCAATTTGTTTAATTTTTAAATTGAATAAAAACACCTATTTGCTTATTTCCCCTAATTTTCATAACTTATGAAAATAATACAATTTTGTTTTTTCTTTTTTTCATAATTTAATTTTTTATCGACTAAAATATATCATTTAATTATTTAATATTAACTTATGATAAAAATTATGGTTAATATAATTTTATTATTTAAAAATATTTATTAAAGATACTTAAAATTTTAAAATATATTTAAATTTTTAAAATTAAATATTAAAATATATATTAACAAATAAACATTCATTTATAAATAAATTTTTAACTTATTTAAATATTTATCTTCATAAAATATAATAATTTTTTAATATTTATTAGTAAATGTTATAAAATAAATTTTAATTAATTATATCTAATATTTAATTATTATCAATAATAAAAGTATAAATATTATGTTATTAACATTAAAAATTAAACAAAATTTTATTTTATTTAAAAAACAAAAACTATAAAATATAAAATATATATATATATAAATCAATTAGCAGTTTCAGTTTAATTTAAAACCAAACCAAATTACATATCTTTTATCAAATTCAATTTATTTTGTGGTTCAAATTTACAATACCCCAAACTTGCACTTGTCCATTTCATTTTTGAGGGAAAGGCTAAAATACAATGTTCAACCAAGCCAAATCAAGATTTGAATGCCTGTCTTATGATATGAGTGGAAGCACGTGCCATTGCATCACAACATTTAACACTTCCTGTTTGGTTCAAGGAATGGAATAGATAAGGAATAGAATAGCTATTCTTAGGAATAGAAAAGATGAATAATAGAATAGAATGAGTATTATTTTGTTTGATTCAAGAAATAGAATAGATAAAAGATTTCTATGTCAATGTTTGGTTTGAAGATAAAAACTTAGAATAATAAAGGAATAATCAACAAAAGACCAAAATATCCTTATTATTATTATTATTATTTGAAATTAATTTTCTTGTTGTTGTTGTTGTTGTTGTTGTTGTTGTTGTTGTTATTATTGTTATTATTATTATTCTTTTTATTATTACTGTTGTTATTATTATGGTTGTTGTTGTTGTTGTTATTATTATTATTATTATTAGTATTATTATTATTATTATAAATTTTCTACTTATTATTATTAATTTTATCCATTATTTTTATTTTTATTTTTGTTATTAAATTCCTTGTTAATAATATTATTATTATTATCATTATTATTATTATTATTATTATTATTATTATTATTATTATTATACGAAATTAATTTTCTTATTATAGAAAAACAAGGAATTCTATATTATAAGCACACCTTGATACTGGCATTTCCGGAGCATCTTCTCCAAAACATCAAGGCAAATTGGGTCGTCATCAACAACTAGAACTCGAAGAACCTCTGGAAACCTATCTTCGTTAACTACACCACTCACTCTGTCCTCAACATTCATGTTGAATGAAACTCAAAACAACCAGATAAGAAAGCAACACGAACAACAAAGACCAGGAAGTTGATTAACTCGTGGCAAGTTTCGATCTTTCTCAGTAAAGAATGTCAGAATTCGACTGTTTGACTACTTAAAAAAACAAATGGCAAAAGAATAGCAAAGGAGAGACCAAATGGAGGAGTGGATCAAAAAGAAGAAAAACAAAAAGAAAGAGGTCCAAGTAAGTAAAAACTGTTTTTGCACGAAGTGGGACAACAATGGTGAAGCGGACAAGAAGTGAACAAGTTGAACCCCTTCAACATTCAACAAAGCTCAAATCTTTTCTGACGTTCAACAAAGTTCACTTTCACGCCATTCAACAAGTTGAGCCCCTTCAACAAAGTTAAACAAAGCTCAAATCAATGGTGATAGGGACAATGGCGCGTATGACACTTTTGTGGCTACTCAAGGACTGAGCTTTGTCTGAAATGGTTTGTAACTTGTAAAGATTGAAACGTTTCTCAAGCTCTTCAATAAGATAAGGGTATGATGGTGGGCAAGTCATGAGCACGCCGATGGACTCCATTTCCTGGCGAGGGGTGGAGACGGCGGGAGGAGAGGGACGAACTTATCTAGAAGTGAGAGACATATATTTACCTATTCCGAATGTGCATGAAATAGGTAAAGAAAAGGTCATTGATCTTTAACTATTCCCTCATGTCCGGGATGGGTAATCTTAGTAATAACTATTCCGTTAGCTTTTTGCCAACCAAACACCGTAATACTTAATAATTAAGAATAGAGGGGTAATAGACTATCTATTACCCTCAACCAAACAGGCTATCATAGTATCTATAAAATTTTTGTTTTATCTAGAAAAAGGACTTGGTGCAAACCATCTAATCTGAGACTAGTTCTAATTGTGTTCATGTAATAATCTGTATTACTCTGTCTAGATGGCCAGTCACATAGTAATAAAGACTATACTCCACATTAATCCAAAAGAAAATCTAGACCACCCAAAGATGATGTGCGGAAAAATTCACTTCTTCCTAGCCCCAGAATGAAGATGTTTCCTTTCCCATCAAAACAACCGTATGTTTATTTAGCAAAATAGCAAACAATGCAATTCAACATGATGAACAAATTCCAGAGAAAAATATGAATAATTTGATTTTAGCATTAATTAAAACATAACCCACTCTATATTTAAAAATCTCTAACAAAGAAGTTTGAAAGGTATTTAATAAACTTCGTTCAAAATGGACATTACATTTCAAAAACACAATCAATTCCACATTTAAAAATGAACTTCATTCAAAATGAAGATTGAAAGGTATCTAACAAAGAAGTTTAACAATTTCACTGTCAACATTTACAGAACCAAATTAAAGACGCTATAATCAACCTATACATTTACAGGACCATGACGACGATGAGGTGTGGCGCACGAGAGACGATTATACAATACCTAAAGCAGATGCAACTAGGACGACGAGGATGAGCGGTGACAAGGTGTGGTGGCACAACGTGTGGTAGCCTTCGGTTGTGACAAAGATGACGATGATGGCTTGCGAAAGATGGTGACACGCTGAGCACGTATGATGACACGACTATGACGTGTTGTGGGATAACGAGGAGACGCTATGGGACGATGAGAGCTA
Organism: Erythroxylum incrassatum; assembly: GCA_026546855.1. Taxonomy (NCBI): domain Eukaryota; kingdom Viridiplantae; phylum Streptophyta; class Magnoliopsida; order Malpighiales; family Erythroxylaceae; genus Erythroxylum; species Erythroxylum incrassatum. The sequence goes on along the minus strand of JANVCL010000003.1, from coordinate 9,629,952 downwards.
CAGTCGAATGATG
>JANVCL010000003.1:9618465-9629839 GCA_026546855.1 Erythroxylum incrassatum | reverse complement strand
CTATTTGTGAGTTTAAAAGATCTTACATTATTTTATGGCCAACAATTGTTGTAATAGTGAATAACATTCCTCTACTAACTTCAGCTTTCTTTGTAAAATCTGGTTTGAAATATATTAATAGGCATTATTAGTATATTTTTATTTCAATAAAATATTTTATTTTATATATTTATTCTTATTATTTTATTTTTATTTATTATATACTGGTTTTATAGAAATTTAATATTAGTTAAAATTTTAACAAAATTTAATCCGTTCAATATTCGGTATATTTTTTAAGACATTGCTACTACCACGTCAAAAGAAAAAGATCCCCATATTATGTCCTCCGTGTCCAATTTATATTCCCTGTTCACAATAGCCAACTTTTATCTAAGATTTCGAACTACGGAATACAATTATAACTACTGCTAAGATTTAGCACTCCATTATTCATAATTATTGTAATAATTCTTAACTAAAGTATAACTTTGAATCTACAATTTAAAACTTTTGTTGAACTTGTTCTTCTAGAAGTTGCCACTATGATCCAATTACAAATAAAAAATTCAGGATGGTCTGACGATCGAATAGTACTAGTGACTTTTATTGCTACTGGCGAATTGGAAAGTGTAGACGTACCAATATAGCACAAGGTTCCTTAATTAACATACAATTGCTTTTCCTTCTGTTACACAAGGCGGGAGTAGGTAAGGTGACTTACTCGAAGTGACGCCGTGTTCACCTGCAGAATACAGCTATTATTATATGAGTACAAACTGCACATGCTGGATATGGTTTTGTTTCTTGTTTCTGGTCGAAGAGCGGAAGATGCTGATGGTAGCTGTCAGTGTCACAATAGGATTTGGAATCAGAACCTTTTTCTCATAATTCAAGCACTTGCACGGACTGTGTTTTCATTAAATCCCCGTGTTCGTTTGGGCAACACTTGTCAACTACCTCTTTCAGAAAAAAAAAGAACAAAAACACTTGTCAACTACCATTCCATAGTAAAGGAACAACAAAAGTAAAGCCGTTATTCACACTGCATTACCATTCCAAAGGAAACCAACTGCTGTTATACAGAAAGAAGAACGGACACTATTAAATAGTTTTATTTCATTAAATTATAAAAATTAGAAGTAAATGAAATCACTAAAATGTATCTTTTACCCTACTGTTCTTTATATATATATATATATATATAAATGATAGTGAGTTATATTTGCAAAAAAAAAATCAGTAGTTCTTAAAATTAGAAAATAGTTTCAATATAATTAGACCAATTATGAATAAAACTATATTATTACTAAAAACTAAGGGTCTGTTTGGTCGAGGGTTTTTTAATAGAATGAGATGGAAGGTAACACAATTCTATCGTTTGGAAGGAGATTTTATAATAGAATGTAATGAAATAGGATGGAAGCGGAGTATTTCATGTTACGTTTCATTCCATCTTAAACAATGAAAATAAGAAATCTCCAATTTAAAGGTTTAGAATAGAACATAGACTAATAAATATATACTACCTAATATACCCTCAATAATTTTTTATAATACTAATTATTTCTTACCCTACCCTAATAACAACTAACACAACACAATAATATTTTTATATAATTAACGATAAATTATATGTAATTAATTATAAGATAATACAATTTTATTAATAAAAATTGAAAAATATAAAAATTCTTTAATTGTTTGTTACATTTACGTGGCATGTTTTTGGTAAGTCACAAATGTATTTATATATAAATATAAATATAAATAAATTATTTTAAATATAAATAAAATAGAATAGAATAATATTTAATATAATAAAATTTATTAAATAATTAATAATATTATTTTATATAAATAATAATAAATTGTATATAATTAATAATAAACTAATAAATTTTTATTAATAAAAATATAAAAAGTATTGTTCAAGTCACAATTGTGACTTTAATTATTTGTCACGCACAACCATGACGTATTTTTCGTAAGTCACAAATTTTTTATATTTTAAAACTATAATATTCGAGTGCTTTTGTATTTTCGATTCTAGATTGAGTGGGAATGTTAGATAAGGGTATAATAGCTATTTATTATATATTACAATTCATTCATTCTATCTTCCAAACAACATTTCATTGCATTACATTATGAACCTTTTTATCTCTCTCAAACAACTTTTCACTATATTACATTTCATTTCATCGTAAACTATTCCGTTCCATTATGTTACATTAATTAACGTCCAACCAAACAGACTTAAAAGTTTTTACAAAGTATTGATGGGTTTAAAAATCATTAACTAATTCCTTCTTATTAATTTAATTAGTTTTAATAAATCTTCTGGAAATATTTGACGTCCCAATTGTTTGCATGTGAACCTATGGACCAACTTAGCTTCTTGTGATCCTTGCCTGTGGATACGAACACTCCACATCTTCAAGCTTAATTCCCTTCACGAATTGCCTGAGTTGCTGAGGAGACAATAGGAATCAGTTTTTCAGAATTATCTTGATTTAATTGAACTTTTGTTCCTGTTTGTATATATTTTTAATTAAATCGGATGATATTTAAAAAATTTGAAGTTTGAAACGATAGTTTGTACAGGGGGAGCAATCGACAATTAATTGACCAATCGATAAGGACTTGCATGATGTTGAAAGGCACCAAACAAGTACCCGTAAGGGACTAAGGGCCGTAACCCTGAAAGTCACGTGGGAACGCACGTGCTGCTGAGTAATCTACACGACTGGTAGCAGAACTTAAAACACCTATTTTAGCGCAGGTGACTTTGTTTGGGATTTGATTTTGAGAACTTCCAACGTAATCAGAACTTGGATCTCAAGCCATTTTTATTGGATTTATAGGGTTTATAAGGAGCCGCTATCAAATGATAAATTCAATAGTTCAAATTTTGAATTTAATTTCACACTTTAAAAGTTATTGATAAATCTTTTTATAATTTAATTTCAAACCATCTTATTCTTATAAAAATTATGTCTAAACTATTTGAGTAACAAGGACAAGCTAAATTAATAAGTTTTCCGTCAAAATTTTTCTTTTTTTAGTAAATATTATCATTACGACAGTTTCTAAATATTACTCCCTCCTGTTCAAACTAAAATTCGTTTTAAAGGAATTTTAATTATTCAAAATAAATATTGTTCGTGACTTTTTATGCAAGTTTATGATTTTACTTCTAAAATTACCTTTTTATTTTTCTTACATCTTGATTACAGAGATTATACAAATTATATTTTTAAGACACTTTAACATGTAATTAATAAGAGCATATCAAATGTTTTATTAACTTTTTTAATAAGTATACATCTTTCTAAAACGACTTTTAATTTAAATAGGAGGAATAAATATTAATCTCAAATTTTGAGATGCCGGGAACATAAACATAAATGTTTTGTCCTTACTCCTATATCTACCATTCAATTTCAGGTCCACTAATTTGACCAGAGCGAAAGTTATTAAGTTCCCGCACAGGTTACATTAAAACCCCGACTTTTCTTATTTGCAGGGGTAAATCATAATTGCAGCCTCGGACCTACCTAGGATGCTTTTAATATCAGCAACTAATATGAATGGGACCTGCTCCTGATCTTATACGAAGTTGCGTTTTATTCATACAAGAAGTGATGACATCCTACAATTTTCTTTCCTTATCAGTTTCTACCCAAGTAGCACTGAGGCTTGGTTGCAGATGAGATTGATAAAAGATTTATATAAATATATTTGCTTTAGCTTTTACCTTAACTCGGCAGACAGTTTGGGATGATGGAATCTACCACCCCCTAGCTAGCTAGTTTGGTTCAGTTACATGAGCCCTTATGCTTCTATTGCGAATAACGAGGGATAATGTCAATGGTTGATTGGTGTCGGCTCAATAAAGACTTGTATAAAATTATTATTGTTAATAAAAGAATTATACTGAGTGAGGGCCCTGCAAATATAAGCAAGGTGTGCCGAACTGTATTACCAAATTTTGGCGTTATTTTATATTTGTGCGTTTAATTTTTTTGATTTTTGATTGTGTTAGAAATGGATGTGGTAAATCAAAGATTTTACTAAACTACACCCCTATGCTTTTTCAAAATATTTGCAATTAACACTAATATATTATGGACTAGATAAATATTAGTTAAACAAATGTACATTAATTTCGATTAATTCACTTTTCAAATGAGAACAGTTTTGACTTACATAACACAAAAAAATTGTAAAACATACAAATTACAAACTATAGTAAAGTTTTAACTATTAATCTATTACTATTAAGTTAGAAGAAAATGAATCTTAAAATGAAATAAATGATGCACTCTTCTAAATATGATTGCATATTTTATAAAAATAAAACTACTTAACCGAAAACTTTATGTATAAATATATTTTAGGGTTGAAAACCTTTTTTTAATTACCTACAAGATATTTTAAGAGGGTCTCAATTATGAAAAGATACCTTTAAACTATTCACATCTAAACTAATTCTCGCTTGAACCGGGTAAGTTCCTTGCGAAAGGTAGAGATTTAGCTCCAAGCTTTAAACACCTGTATACATAAAAGACAATTCAAATTTATGATCTTACTTAAACCAAAAAAGTTCCTTTCTAACTCACCTACGACCTGAGATTATTAGGTTTAAAATTTTCATCACATAGGAACCAGGGTTGATCCTGACATCCTTGTTGTATCTGCTTAAAATTTTCATTTCTTGTTTTAACTTAATTTTAGATTTTTCTATCTCTTAACAACAAAAAGCCAAAACTTATTGTCAAGCTCTTTATTTTGTTCTATTACAAGTGAACCTCGTATATATAACAGCCATCGTGTAGAAAATATCATCCATGACATAATCGAACACACAGGCATTTTCTGCATTTATTGTCTGCTTAGAAATGGAGGATTCTAGGCAACCTCTCCTTCCTCCAAGAGATCAGGACCACGATGAGTCACTTCACTTACCAACAACAAACACTTCTTTTGCCTCCTCCTTCGTCGCCGACGTCGACGACGTCCCTCCGATCACCGGCGTCCGAGATTTCTTCAGGGAGTTTTACAGAGAGTCCTTCAAGCTCTGGTACCTAGCGGGCCCTGCCATCTTCACCTCCATATGTCAATACTCTCTCGGCGCCATCACTCAAACCTTCGCCGGTCACGTTGGTACTCTGCAACTCGCCGCCGTATCCGTTGAGAACTCCGTCATCGCTGGTTTCTCATTTGGTATAATGGTACAAAGCACAACATATCCACAGCATATTCATAAACACGAAATGCATAATATAGTTTCGAAATCATGTCTTGGGTTACTTCGATATTGATTGAAACTGAAACGTGCTTACATAATCCGACCAGCTTGGCATGGGAAGCGCACTCGAAACGCTATGTGGGCAAGCTTTTGGAGCTGGGCAACTTGACATGCTTGGAATCTATATGCAACGATCATGGGTCATTCTCTTCACCACAGCTTTGTTTCTCAGTCTAATATACATCTTCTCAGCTCCGTTTCTGAGACTCATAGGCCAGACGGAAGCAATATCCAAGGCAGCTGGGACCTTTGCCATTTGGATGATTCCGCAACTATTTGCCTATGCTTTCAACTTCCCAATGGCGAAGTTTTTGCAGGCTCAGAGCAAAATGATGGCTATGGCGGTGATAGCGGCAGTGGCGTTTGTCCTACACACGCTCTTCAGCTGGTTGCTGATGCTGAAGCTAGGGTGGGGCTTGGTGGGCGCTGCGGTGGTTTTGAATGCTTCGTGGTGGCTTATAGACGCGTCTCAGCTTATATATATCCTGAGTGGAAGTTGTGGAAGAGCTTGGAATGGTTTCTCGTGGAAAGCTTTCCAAAATCTGTGGAGTTTTGTTAGGCTGTCTCTTGCATCAGCTGTAATGCTTTGGTAATCAACTCTCACTGTTCTCCTCAATTGTTGTGAATGCTCTCGGTAGTCATTACTTGTTGCCGGCTTGCTAGCAATCGATTTCAGGAGAAAGTAAAACCAATTGAAATCAATTTGTCGTATCTAAAATATAAATCTTATATATGTGCAGCATCTAGTATAAGATTACTTCATGTAATTGGTGTTGGGAAAACCCCCATTATAGACCTGTCATATCCCAAGCAGGGGTGCATGCCAAATCACACGTGAAAAAAGAAAACATGAGAGATTTTATAAATTTATTTTGAAAAACATTAAATAATTATTTTTAGATCACCTTGAATTAGACATACAGATTATCTACTGCTTACATTATTGTCAAATAAATTTGAGCTTTCCTCGTAAAAAAATGCAGCTTGGAGGTGTGGTACTTCATGGCGTTAATACTCTTCGCCGGCTACTTAAAGAACGCAGAGGTGTCGGTAGATGCTTTGTCTATATGGTAAGTTCCATACTGGTGTCAATTCATAAGATTGCTCATCTTAACGTCATTAATATCACTGCCTGTGAAAGACCAGCACTGGTGGCCATTGTAGATTCTGAGACCACCAGTGATCTGACCTGAACTTGTTTTACTGCTCTAACTTTATTTAGATGATACTCCACTTTCTCTTCCTTGCCTTAAACTATCATTGGATTTACTTTTCTTTCCTTTAACATTAACTTGGATTGGTTTGAGGTAATTAAGTAATTGCTAAACCTTGAAGATTGACTCCCGCCACATTAAAAAGGGCTAGAAACAAACATTGATGATGACCACATTCTAAATTCCTCTTATCTAATGAGTAGTGGTGGAAGAATTGAATACTTCTTGTGTTTAACAGTACTAGTTTTTTCCCAAGCTCTCTCTCTCTCTCTCTCTTCTTGTCGTATATAACTATTGCATTGGCTGTTCAGTGTTCAGTGATTAGTAAAGAAGAGAAGGGTCCATGAAGAATTCATTGTTTGCTTTGTCTGTGAATAAATTGTTTTCTTGCATTTGGGTCTTGATAAAGTTCCTTAGTTAGCTAACTATGACTTTCTGCTTAAAAACAATCTTCTAAATTAAGTAAATATGATTATTTAAATTGAATTCTTTTTTTTTAGTTAGTATTGTGTACTTAAAAAAATTGAAGTTTAAGTTTTAGAATAAATTTCTTTTTAAACATTTTGTGCAACTTGTTTTTTCTTTACATTTATTAATTCCTTTATTCAACTCTTACAAAACCTTATACATTATATTTTATTTGCACCTTATTTATTCTATTCTTACATAAATTTACACATAATTATTGTAAAATTTATCTTTGAAGGTCTAAACTTTCACCCAAAATATTAGTTTTATCTCATAGGTAGATAGGTCAATGCCTCCACCCAGTCCTTAGTATAGTATTGAAAGGTAGTTATTTTCATGGCTTCACACCAACAATCCGAGTCTATAACATAATACAAGATCAACTTGGATAAGTATCATCAAAATAAAAGGTCCACAATTCATAATTCAGCATTGAATTAAGCTATTGTTTAAAATGATCATTCTCCCGATGCCTTCGAATAATTGGCATGTCGTTTTTATAGAAGTCTCAAGCTTTCATATCCTTCTGAAAAGACGAAAGCAAAACAGAGATAGGGACGTATACTTTCCATTCAAAGTATGTACAAAGCCAAAGAAATTTGAGACGACAAATTGTCAATTTGGCAGGTTGTGGAAGGGTCGTCCTAGAAATGATCTTGTAAATTTCGTCTGTTCCAGATGTCTAAACTAGAGCTAGCTCTACAGTTTAAAGCATGTGACATCACAACCTCCGGTTGATTGTCGATGATCGATCGAGTGTTGGTAACCAATTAAGAGCTTAGAATAAAGCCTCTGATTTCGACACTGCAAAGATAGCTCAGGAAAGTACTAAATTAAATCATGGATTTCTACATATAGATGGTACCGTAGGTCCAAAATATTTCAAAAATATGAAATCAAAGTTAAATAATATCGGAAATTTGATAAATTAAAATACAGTAAAGTGTTATAATAGTAACTATTATTGATTTCTCTTACTCTTTCATAAAGTAGCACTAATTCTGTTAATGTTGAATTTGCAGCGTGAACATATTGGGGTGGACGATAATGGTGTCTATAGGAATGAATGCAGCTATAAGGTTTTTTCTCCGCTTATGTGACGATGACTTCACCATAATATATGTACATTGTACATATAACACTTTAAAAGTTACAAATTTTGTTTTGCTTCGTCGCGCTTTGGTTTATTTGTGATAATCGGATCTGCATCAAATGCAATCAACTGTTTGTGCATGCAGCGTGAGGGTTTCAAACGAATTAGGAGCAGCTCATCCGAGGGCAGCAAAATTATCGGTGATAGTAGCTGTTGTCTCTTCATTTTTGGTGGGTCTCATCCTTTCTCTCATTCTGCTTATTACGAGGAACAGCTATCCGTCTTTGTTTTCGAGTGATAAAAAAGTCAGAAAGCTCGTGGAGGAGCTAACGCCATTGCTGGGACTCAGTATTATCATTAACAGTGTTCAGCCTGTTCTCTCTGGTAATCAACATTACTTTTTTGAGTATACTCATCTATTACTTTTGCGAATGACATATCCTTTCTGTTGGATTATTATGGTAGGTGTGGCCATTGGAGCTGGATGGCAAGCCGTTGTTGCGTACGTGAATATTGGGTGTTATTATGTGTTTGGTATTCCTCTAGGTCTGGTATTAGGTTACAAGATTGGCATGGGTGTCACCGTAAGTTCCTTTCATATAAAAATTCTTACCTCTTTAGTGTCACTTCTCCTTGGCGAGTTTATGGAATTTAATTAGTTCTTTGCTTTTATCTAAAGAAAGAATTGGCATGATGGGCTTTTATATTGGATTCAACAGGGAATTTGGATGGGAATGTTATCAGGAACTGTGGTGCAGACTTTAATCCTTTCTTGGATGATATACAGAACAAACTGGAACAAAGAGGTAAGTAGTTTTGTTTTTAGACAACGATTTCTGCATCTTTTGTGTGGAAAAGAAATGATAATTCAATTGGTGTGAGGTGCAGGCTTCTGTTGCGGGAGATAGGATTAGAACATGGGGAGGGTATAGAGATTCAAAACTAAATGACACATGAAAGTGAAAGGAAGTTGGTCACTACAGAGAAGAGTGGAATGAGCAACTAGGGATCCAATTTCTTCCGGGTCAAGGGATCGAGGCATGAAGCCCAGTAGGTTAAGAAGGGAAATTCTTTTCTAGCTATATTACATAAATTTCATTCTTCTCATATGAAAGAGTAGACTAATTTCCCTATTATATTATATTGTATGCTGGAACAATTTCATATTTTATTTTAAAGTTATAAAATATTAATCATAAAATTAAATAATATTTATGTAATTAATAACAAAATAAAATTTTGAAAATAAAAATAAAAACAAGACATTAAATTCAAATTTAAATTTAAAATATAAACACAAAATAAAATTAAACAACCCTAAATATCAGATGTTTGATTCATTTTACGTGTGAACACAATACTAAATTTAAATTTAAAATATAAACACAACATAAAATTAAACAACCCTAAATATTAGATGTTTGATTCATTTTACGTGTGAACACAGTACTATTTAAGTCAAATGCATCGTAAGTAACTTTGAGTTTTATTTAACAACTGCATTTGGGAAATAAAATTTAAAAATAAAATTTTAAATTTTTATAATTTAAAAATAAAATTTTATATTATTATGCAACATAATGAAAGTATGAAACTCATTTTAAAATTTTAAATTTTAAAAACAAAATATTCATTTTGGTCTTCTCAACAAAAATAATAACCTTCTTCAACTAAGAACGAGATCCTTTGTGCTTATAACTCATATGATAGGATTCTCTAAAACAGGTTTGGCACTAGTTACTGGCACACAAAAGATTTAATCCACTTCAGGCAACAATTTTTTTTTTTGGCTGGAACATTATTTACTGGAAAGCTCAACATTTTCCTCTCCATGATCGTCCTGATTAATAACATTCATGAATCCTTCAAGCTCCACATTTTGTCCATCATTCTCGCAAACCCTAGAAAACCCACTAATTTTATCAACCTTGTCTCTCAAACATTGATCCAACCATTAGAAGGACGGTGATTATCATCCCCAAATTCGACAATCGACTTCACTACTACAAAATCAAAGAGCTTAATTATATCTACGATTACTCATATCTACACTATCTTAGTCTTTCTTCAATATTGTTCGCATATTTAAGATGGGTAGTTTTTAAGGGGTGTGGCTTGATGATTAAGAGCGGGGCTTGATTTCGGTTAGGTCCCATATTCGATTCCATGCTAACCCCTCTTATAAAAGTTTAAAGTAGCCGAGATTTTACCTGTAGGTGGAGAACTAGTTAAGTTTTCGAAAATAAGGTGCGCTTACTTGACTTGCCTGTAAGGTGGTACGTCAGTTAAACCTTTGAAGAAATATGACCGTTTGACCTATCTACGAGGTGGTTTCCTACGGAAAAAAAAGAAGGTTTTACAAATTCACAGAGAAGGGGTTAATTAGAGAGTTTAATATTCTTTATTGACACTAATATGAGAAACAGAGTTTCAATTGTTGAAGTGGATGCAAAAATAAATGCTTTCTGTCAAAAATATTTCTATGTGTTCATATGGAATGTTGGATAGTTTATGCTGTGTAAGTGCACGTAGACAACTTAAGTCTTAGACGGTAAATTCGGCCATTCTTTGTCGCTTTTCCTAACGATAAAAGCACCATCTCAAATGATGAGTTCTCCAGGGAAATATCTCAGGTAGTTTCGAAAGTTCTACGTCATTTATGTGACGTGTAAAAGGGGTCTTGATGAAGAAAAGTCTAAATCCAATATTGGCCTTAACAAATTAAGCATTATTTAATGTCAGAGCTTCAGAAAATATACACAGCAGCAGCACTAACAACACTGCCTTTGCTAGAATAACGCTACAGTGAAGTGGCTGCAAAGTTGATGAGAATGGACTCCAAAATTCAAGCTATTTCAGAAAGAGTCCAAATCATCTGACTATTATAACCATGTCTTATTTTGTCTAACTTTAAAAAGTCATCATTATTCTTAAATTTTAAACTCTCTATTACTCTTCCCAAAATGTTTAGCTTAGGAGTTAAGCTTGTAGCACCCTACTCCTGCAAGACCCGAACTCGAAATTGATGATAATATCCGAGTCTGTGCCCACGAAAGTGACATGCTAGGGTACTCAATCATTCACAAGTCAATATAATTTTTTTTGAAACAATATAAGCATATGTAGAAATTAATTTCCAAATTAGGGCCACTTTTATTTCATAAATAATTCCACTCACAGTAATACAATCATCATAATCTCAATAGCCAATTGGGCTCAATTTCATTCGTAAACATTTTCAGTTACGCGAAATAACCAGTACACAATTCATTAAAATTTCACTCTCCACTTGGGCCCACTACTGAA
>JANVCL010000003.1:9530264-9551488 GCA_026546855.1 Erythroxylum incrassatum | reverse complement strand
GCCTTCCTAGCTATGGCAATGGGCTACCCTATTCGCTGATCTTTTGACATGACAAACGTCAATGTCTCGAAGCTCGTATAGAAGAGCTTCACAGTCCGATATAAACACCTCTGCATAAGATAAATATGAAACACCTTCCTTCAGAGCATTCACAAGTAGAAGAGACAATCTGATTTAATAACATTAAACGGTATACTATGAAGTTTTATCCAGGTTAGAACTTCTTTCATACCAAGTGCTTCTGCGAGAGTAGGATCAGGAGAACCATCAAAAAGCTTAGCAAATAAATGAATGATGTTACCTTGATGGTCCTGGATCAAACTACCACACGAGATTCGTTGTGTAGAAGCATCCAGCGCTGCGTCTAGATTGTATTTAAAATGGCCAGCCATAGGCGGGTGCCAGCAAGGAAATGTCCACCCCTTGCGCCATGCTGCGCTGAACCACTCATAAGGATGGTTGCTTCCTCCCACTCTTTGAGAGCATTATGGACAACCCACAATACCGCAGGAGTAGACAACAGTTGCCGACCCCAGACGACGACATTCCTTTTGTTCCACAAACACCACAAGTACGTAACAACAATCTGTTATTGATACATCCCTAGCTTGAGAACTATTTTAGTGAGCCAACACATGAGAGTGAACCCAATGCTAGTTCTTACCAAAGCCAATTGGTCCCAACAATACCGAGCCTTAGTGCACCACAAAAGAGCTTGTTCAATATATTCAAGGTCTTCTTGATAAAGGGGACACAATGCATCTTCAACTATCTTCTTCTTGTGTAAATTAATCTTGGTTAGAAGGATATTGGACAGTGCACGTCATAAGAAATGCTTCACTTTGGAAGGCACTTGTAGTTTCCACAGTATTCGCGAAAGAAGACACCTTCCTTCATCTGTGACCGAAGCACAATCCTGTAGCATCTTATACGTAGATTTCACAAAGCAGTGAACTTGTCGTTCCCACCTCCATTTCCATCAATCTAGTCTCACCGTACTGCCTAAAGGAATGCCTTGTATGAGCTTCACATCCCTTTCGCACAAAATCTCACGTACAAGATCAAGGTTCCAACAACTTGGGTTGGGGATAAACAATTCCTACACACACATCATCATCCATACCAGTATTATTAAGAGTATGAGTATAAGGAAAATCATCATCAGGTAGCCAAGGGTTAGTAAAAATTTGTATTAAGGCATCATCTCCCACACAAAGTCTACATCCACTTCATAACAATTCCTGGCTTGCTAGCATACTCCTCCAAACAAAGCTTGGATTACTTCCTAAAGTAGCATTTAGAAAGCTACCACGGGGGAAATATTTGGACCTCAACACTTCACACATTAAAGCTTCCTTGTTAGTGATTAACCTCCACCCCACCTTACCGAGCATAACAATATTGAAATCTCACACACTCTTAAAGCCGAGACCCCAACAATCCCTCCTCCTACTCAACTTAGCCCACCGTATCCAATGAACCCCACCTTCTCCATTTCCTTTCCCCCACCAATACTAATTCATGATTTTTTTTCCAGTTGATTGCAGGTATCTACCGGGAGAAGAAACACATTCATAATATAGAGAGGAATGGACTGTAAAACATGTTTAATCAGAACTTCCTTTCCAGCTCTCGACAAAGTGGTATCACACTAACCCTGAATTTTCTTCCATGCTCTATCAACCACATACTTAAAAAATTCTTTTTTTTTCTCCCAATTATTGAAGGCAAACCTAAATATTTACTTGGATGTACCAATTGTTGAACACCTAAACATCTTACCACCACACTTTTCATAGTCTTTGAGGTGTTTTGGCTAAAGTAGATGTTGGATTTGTCAAAATCAATCAACTGGCTAGAAGCATGTTCATACTGTTTTAGTCGTAACTACGCTTGCGAGACTTCTGTCTAATTGGCCCTAAAGAACAAAAAAATGTCATCAGTAAAGAATAAATGCGAAATCGAAGGAGCTCCAGTAGTTATTTTAATCCCATGAAGCCACCCTCCCAACTTATCCTTTTGAAGCAAAGTTGACAACCCTTCCGCACATAGGATAAAAAGGTAAGCAGATAAGGTCTCCCTTCAACAAACCTCTGCCTGGATAAATCAAACCAAACTCCCGCCCACCTCTAACAAAGCTAAAATTGGCAGTCGAGACACAATCAAGAACTCTATGAACCCAATTAGCACAAAATCCCAATTTTCGAAGCATCTGTGCAAAAAATGACCACTCTATATGATCATAAGCCTTACTCGTATCTAGTTTGAGGGCCACCATACATTCCTTCCTTTGACGTTTCTTTTTAACCCAGTAGAGAATCTCAAATGCAATGATAGCATTATCGAAAAGCAGCCTCCCTAGTCCGGATACTCTGTCCAAGACTACTTTGTCCTACTTTGTTCAAGATTAAAACGACGTCATTTTTGTTAAAAAAATTAAACGACGTGTTTCTCTAGAGTTACTTCAACTTCTACTACTATTTTGTTCCAACTTCTACTATTCCACTTCTACTGATATATTATTTATTTATATAATGTATTAAGTAAATTATTTATTTATTTATTTTTCATTTATGTAAATAATTAATTATTTGTCTTTATTCTAAAAATGCCTTAATTTTTGTTTGTTTGTTTGTTTAATTCTTTTTATCTTGATGATGAGTATAAACATATATTTTTATCTTTATTATTATTAAGAACAAAATTAATAATAATAAGGAATTTAATAATATTATTTAATATAATTAATAAATAAAAATTAAATAATAATAAGAATAATAGTAAATAAAAAAATTATAATTATCTGAATTTAAAACAATTAAATTAATAACAATAATTAAAGAAACATAATAATAATAATAATTTATAATAATAATAATGAATATAAAATTAGGAATAATAATAATAATTCTAAAAATAATTTATAAAATAACAAATTATAAGGAAATTAATAACAATAACAACAACAATTAATAAGAATAAGAATATTTATATTTCGTTAGTATATTTTATCCATTTATGATTAATAGAATAATAATAATATTATTATTAATAAATTATTTCTATTATTATTATTAATAAATTATTTCTATTATTATACTAAATTTCCTTGTTGTTATTATTTTTATTCAAAATCAAAATTTTTAAGTATTATTATTATATTTAGTATTATTATAAAAATGGCAAGAAAGGAAGAAAACATACATACGAGGTCGCGATCGTGCTGAGGCGCAATCGTGACTTCCCTTGTTTTCCAGTAGCACAATCGCGACATTCCATGTTGGACCTCATTTCCGGAGTCCAATATTTTTAGAGTCATTAAAACGTAGGCAAACTCATTTCTTCAACTTCAGGATAGATTTTGTGAAACTTCAAATCGAAATTTCAATTTGGCTTCTTCAGGACATGTTTTTCCTATTGTCTTAAGTTTCTAATGACATCAAAATCATTCAATTTGGTTCAGAAATCTAAAAGTTATGGCCCAAACACTTTTGGACTGTTGTTATACTGAAGCGGTACACTATACTCAACTTTCATCCAGAAATTGAAAGTCTTAGAGGAAGAATTAAAATTTGATTCCTTTAGATAATTTGTAGCTCTATGTCTCTAGTTTATTTAGAGACAAGAATCATTGCAATCGAAGCTCTACAGATTAATATATTACCAAAATACTGAAGCATGTTCAGTAAAAATATCCAACTCACACTCTTCCAACTGATCTCCTCACTTTGATTCAATTAATCTTTTTCAAATTAATACTAAAAGCTATGAATTTTTGTGAAAAGATATAGAAATGTGTTATAAATCTAATGCTTCAAAAATCAGATCATTTGGAGGTTGGATGAAAAAGTTATGGCTAAAAGAGTGGGAGGTGTTCAAGTCAGGGAGGCTGCGGAGTCGCGATTGCGACTGTTCCTCCGACCTGTTTTGGTAAAAAAGGGCATAACTTTCACTAAAAATATTAGATTAAGGTCATTCAAATACCGTTTTGAAGAGGACTTTTGGACCTACAACTTCTATGAACACCTACAAAACAAATTTTACCTCTATAAGGGTTACAGTTCCCATTCAATGCAGTTGTCCTAAAAGCTCATCCTATTCAGTATCACAAATTTCTAATAATCATATCTCCCATCTCTGATGTCCAAAAATTTCATACTATATATCATTGGAAAGCTAGAAAGATAATATACAACTTCTAAGAAGATAAATTTGTCTAACTTTACCTATATCGATCCAGTTTTTTCCCTGAAGGCAAAACACAATTTCTATACCTATGGAAGACTTGAAATAAGGAATGTACAACTACAAGATGACTATACACATTGGAAACTTCTTCAATTCTTCATTCATTTCCAAATCAAAATGAAGTTCATACATAGCTTTAATTACAAATCAACATTACATCAAAGTCTTAACAAAAGATACAAAAATACATTGGATGCTCAATGTTCAATGCGCTTATGAAGCTATCCAAAAGTCTAGCCACTAGCTTAGTACAAAAGCTAACTATCTTGAAATTTGTCCAAATGCCTTGCAAGGATTACTGATCTTCTCGATCTGCACTTGAGGAGTGGGAAAAATATTGGATTGAGCAACACAGCTCAATGGCTAATATATTTATAGCCATTAGTGATGAGCTACGCAATCAAACATATATACATCTAATCATATAAGCATACTCTTATTATCTTGATCCAACAATGTAAGTTCAACATTCATAACTCATAATTCAATACATCATCACATAAAACATATTGGATGTGATTTAACATCAAAGCATAATACTCAGCTTCATCATAACTTAACACATCAAAATGCAAATGCACAAACAAATAGCTTGAGGGTTCTGTGAAACAAAACAGAGAAACTGAAGTTTGTTCCGTGAACGAAACGAGTTCACTTTTCGAACCTCGTATACCACAAACGGGTAGTCAGGAACCATCTGTTTTGTTCATCCGAAAAGTGGACTCGTTTCATTCACAGAGCAAACTTCGGTTTCTCGGTTTTAAAATTTATAGTTAACATTAGAATTTTAAAAGTTATAGTTCACATTAGAAGTAGAGATTTAGTAAACAATAAATACAACAAAAACAAAAAACAAAAAATTAAGGAATGTAAAAATTTTTGTTACTCCAACTTCATTACCAAACAAACATATTTGAATGTAAAAATATTAGGAACATGAGACAAGAGTTAGGTTCAAAACGTAAAAAGCTAAAGAAATAACTCACGTACCATCTTCAAAAGTCTTTCTTTAGGGTAGCCTAACTATTTTCTTTTCCCTGATTCTCCCCTTAGGATGCTCCACCTATATATATATATTGAGATTTCAAACTTTAAAATATCTTACAAACCTTAAAAAATTATAATAGCAAATGTTAATAAGCATGTCTCTTTTTAAAAGAGCGATTCTTTTATATATTGAAAGTCACAAGTGTGGAGGACGGGACGATTCACAAACGTGGTATGACCTTACACTCTGAAGTAAGGCTGAGAATATAATCATCAATAAATTAGTCAATGCATGGTCGGCATTCGGCATTCATCATTAAGGGAGAGGTATAGGACATGATCGTCATCTAGCATAAGAGGTCAAGGTATGGTTGAAGGTGGTACAGATCATCTAGATCCCACTTAGAATGGATCAAGGGGAATTCCTTGTCCATGTAATTTTAAGAATACATGTGGCTTTTTATAGATCTTGATATGCCTCGAAGGTCCCTAAGGGGGCTATGAATAACCCAAGATATTTGGCCACTATAGAGTGCAAATGCAAGGAGCTGAAAACTTGGTCTTGAGCTGCTAAGATTTGTTAAAGTTGTGAAGAAATACACTAAATTCCCCATAAACCTCACACAATCACTTCAGATCAAAGACTTAGACAAAGAATCGAAAGAAAAAAAGGTGAAGGAAATGTCTGAAGCTTACGAGGAAGAGTTCTCGAGAGTTCGAATGAAGACTGAAGGCCTAAGCTCAAACTAAGTCATACACATGTGAGGCTCACGTGCGTTTGATGAAACGCACAGCACAATAGAAGCATAGGCAAAACGCATAGCATAAGAGGATTACTTACTCAAAATGCAGCATTTCATTAAACACATTAAAGACTGATGAAAGTGAATGAAAGAACAAAGACAGAGTTATAAAGAGGCACATGCAGGACACATACATAATACATTGACTCAGTCAATGTTATCTGAAGGTAGTAAATCATCCTCAACTCTTATAAATAGATAAACCTCAAGCTCCAAAAACATATACAACACATTACAAGTTTACATTTCTATGATTCAAGTGAGAAGAAAAAACAGAGAGTGCTAGAGTACATATTGAGGGTACTAGAGAGTTTCTGAAAAACTCTTGCAGGTGTTTGTGTACACCTAATCTCTTGTATTTTCTTTCTTAGCATTAGTGAAAATCCGGTGTGAGTGATTGACCCATAGACGTAGATGACTTTGTGCTATTGAACCAAGTAAATCCTCTATGTCATCTTTACTTTTCTTGCAATTTCCATTTCTGCAAAAATCAAATCCAAGCTTAAGTATCATCAGGTTTGAAAACAACACAGAAACTACACCAAGTTCCTAACAGATTGGTATTAGAGCCATTCAAGTTTTTGTCCACAATCACAAGTCAAAGAATCCATTAAAAGAAAGTTCAAGCACAAGTCTTTACAAAGAACCTACAATATGGTGGGAAAAGAGATGGAAGTATTCACAGGAAAGGAGGACTTTGCAATATGGAAATTACAGATGCAAGGCCTTCTTAAATCCTACGAATGCTTTGGGGTCATAGATGCAACATATGAAGGTGAACAAGATCCTGTGAAGAATCTCAAGAAGGCAAGATTAGCACATTGCAAGCTAATGTTGCATCTTTTGCCAATTTTCATAAGAAAAGTGAAAGATTGCAACACAACAAAGTTGTTATAGGTTAAATTGGATGAGATCTACTCTAAGAGGTGCCTACCAAATAAGATGACATTGCTGTACAATCTTGCCAACTTCAAGATGAACACAACAATAACCCTAGAAGACAATCTAGATTACTTCTTCAAATTAATTCAAGATCTTGAAGCTACTGGGGAAGTAATTTCTGAAGAACACCAAGCAGTGGTGATTCTATAATCACTACCACATGAGTATAATGCATTCAGAAAGGTGGTTAAGCATGCTAGTGGTGATGCTCTAAGAGTAAAAAGGGTGCTTGACTCTTTGATGAAAGAAGTGATAGATAACAATCATTTCAAAAAGGAACTAGAGGTTATGTTTTTGGACAATAGATCCTAAAATAGATCATCACAAAATGGTTTAAAGAAAGGTGGGCAGAAAACTAAAAAAAACTGATGATGATAAGAAAAAAGAGCAAAGCCAAAGGTAAGAAATGTTTTTACTATGATAAAATTAGTCATTTTGCTAGAGATTGCAGGAAGAAAAAGAAGAATAAAGAAGCACATAAGGCAGATGCAGGAAATGTTGAAAGATTTGAAGAATCTAGTGGAGATGAGATTCTTGAATTAACAGCTGAAGCAGATGAGTTAACAACATATTAGATTCTAGATTCAAGCTACACAATGCATGTAACTCCCCACAGGGAGTGGTTCTCTGCTTTTGAGAACTTGTCAACCAAAGTAAGGATGGTTGATGCAGGGAAGTAAGATATCAAAGGCATTGGCAATGTTTCCATCAAGATGCATGATGGAAAGAGAAGGACATTGAGCAATGTAGGATATATCCCTAGAATTAGAAGAAATCTTCTATCCGAAAATGCTTTTGACAAGCAAGGATACAAGATAAAGTCCAAGGATGGTTTGAGAGAAATTATCAAGGATGGAAAGGTGGTTATAAGGGCAATTGGGAGAGGAGGCCTATAATATGTTGTAGGGATTGCAAAAATGAACCTAATAGTAGAGGAAAAGGAGCTAAACTCATCCATTCTATGGCATGCAAGATTCGAACATGCAGGGAATAAGAGCCTCAAGCACCTAGAGCAACAAGGAATGCTACCAAGCACTACTGTAAAGAAAATTGACTTTTGTGAAGGGTGTATCCTAGGTAACCATCACAGAACTCCTTTCCCAAAAATTGCAAGGAAAGCCACCAGCAACATGAAGTATGCTCACAATGACCTTTGGGGGCCAGCACATACTCAAACTATGGGAGGTAAGAGATATTTCATGTCAATTATTGATTACAGGTTCAGGAAATGTTGGATCTATCTCCTAAAGTCTAAGGATGAAGCACCAGAAGCATTCATCAAGTGGCACACTATGAAAGAAAACCAAACTGGAAAGAAACTGAAGTGTTTAAGGACAGATAATGGCTTGGAGTTTTGCAACAAGGATTTTGATGACTACTGTGAAAAGAAGGGAATTCAAAGGCATAATACAATCAAAGCTACTCCTCAACAGAATGGAGTAGTAGAAAGATTGAACAGAACACTACTAGAGAAGACAAGATGCATGCTGTTATCCTCAGAACTATCCCAAGCATTACGGGGAGAAGCCATCAAAATTACAGCATACCTCATAAATAGATTGCCTACATCCACAATGAGTATAAGACTCCTGAAGAGGTATGGACTGGTATTAAACCTAGTTTGACTAACTTGAGACCTTTTGGATGCAGTGCTTACATCCACCAAACAGAAGGAAAGTTAGAACCTAGAGCCATTAAAAGAGTGTTTCTAGGATATCCTAAAGGAACAAAAGGGTATAAAGTCTTAATCCTATAGCCAGGAGCTCAAAAAACTCAAATAAGTAGAGATGTGGTGTTCAGGGAAACTAAATTCCCACTGCTGAAGCATAAAGATGAAGGAATGCATGTTCAAGAGGATGTCCTATAGTAGCCGGGTTCAAACAACAGTTTGACTCCATTCTTTGTCCCACCTCCATATATGAAGGAGGAGAAACAGAAACAGCTGCTAAACAATCTACAGAAGCAGCAGAAGAAACATTGGACCCAAATTCCAACATTCAGGAGGGAACACAACAAGAAGAAGGAACAATAGAAGCTCAAACTCTACTACAAGACTAATCAACTAGTTAGAGATAGAGAACCAAGACGGGTAATACCAAGCAGAAGGTATTTTGAGACTAACCTAGTTGAATATGCCTGTTTGGTTGCAGAATCAATTGAATCAGGAGCACCAGAAACCTATGAGGAGGCTATGAAGGGGATTGATGCAGATTAGTGGAAGGAGGCTTACCTAAGAGAATACTCTTCTTTATTGAAGAATGAGACTTGGAAGCTAGTTCCCAAGCCATCTAATGCCAAGGTGATTGAATGTAAGTGGATATTCAAACTCAAGGATGGAGTGACAGAAGCTGATCCTAAGACCTACAAGGTAAGAATAGTTGCAAAAGGCTTTAGGCAGAGAGAAGGAGTAGATTATAAGGAAAAATTTTCTCCAGTGATCAAGTTTAAAACAGTGAGGATAATACTGACCTTAGCAATATTGAATGATTGGGAAACACATCAGATGGATGTAAAGATAGCCTTCCAATATGGAAGGCTAGAAGAAACTATATATATGAAGCAACCTACAGGCTTTATACAGAAAGAGAAACCAAATCATGTTTGCTTGCTAGAAAAGTCACTGTATGGCCTAAAGCAAGATCTTAGACAATGGAATAAGAAATTCTATAAAGTAGTGACAGAACTAAGGTTCAAAAGAAGTGCTTATGATTACTGTCTATACTACAAACACTTAGAGAAAAAGGAAGTGGTTTATATGCTGGTGTATGTTGATGATCTAATCATCACAGGAAGTGAAGAAAATTCAAGAAGTGAAGAATGCTTTGAAGAAGAATTTTGATATGAAAGACCTAGGGAGAGCTAAGAAGCTACTAGGAATGCAAATCATAATGAATGAAGCAGAAGGGAAACTATGGTTGATACAAAGGGACTATATCAAGAAAGTCCTATCTAAGTTCAACATGGTAGATTCTAAACCTAGACCTGCTCCAATTGCCACACACTTACAGATGACAACTGCTAAGAGTCCAGCAGCAGAAGCAAAAAGGGAACGCATACAGAAATATCCTTATGATGTAGGTATAGGTTGTATAATGTATATTATGATTTGTACTAGACCTAACTTAACACATGCAACTAACCTATTTAGCATATTCATGTCTAATCCAGGCCTAGAACATTGGTTGGGTTTTAAAATAATACCTAGGTACTTAAAGGGAATCCTAAATCATGGTCTATATTTTAATAAACTTAACCTAGAATCCCTTAACATACAAGCATAAATGGCAATGTAGATGCAGACTATGCAGCAGATAAGGACACACGCAAATCACTATCAGCATACTACTTTACATTTTCAGGAAACACAGTAAGCTGGAAAGTACAACAACAATCAGTGGTGTCGTTATCCACAACAGAAGCTGACTACTATGCTATCACAGAAGGCCTAAAGGAGCTAATATGGTTTAAGGGATTGTTAACAGAAATCAAAGTTCATATCACATAAGCAAATATTCACACCGACGGTCAAAGTGCTATTTACCTGAGTAAGGACCCAGTTCTACACAAGAGGTCAAAGCACATAGACATTCGACTCCACTTCATCAGAGACAAGGTCAACGTCGAAGATGTTAACCTTAAAAAGATAAAAGGGGAAAAGAATCCGTCAGATTTTGGGACAAAAGTAGTTCCAATAAAGAAATTCATTTTCTGTAGAGAGTTTCTACAGATAAATGAAGCACCTTGAAGGAAAAAAATAGAGCTTACCTATTGATCTCACAACATAGTAAAAAAAATTAGGGTTTTAGATATTCTGAAATCAACACGAATTGAAGGATTGAGTGAGGATTCATGAAGGAGGGAAGAATGTGAAGAAATACAGTAGATTCTCCATAAACCCCCACATAATCACTTCAGATCAAAGACTCAGAGAAAGAATCGAAAGAAAAAAAGGAGAAGGAAATGTATGAGGAAAAGTTCTAGAGAGTTCGAATGAAGACTGAAGGCTTAAGCTCAAACTAAGTCATACACATGTGAGGCTCATGTGGACTCATCAAAAGCATAACCAAAACCACAGTCGTATTGATGAAACGCACATCAAAACAAAAGCGGAGGCAAAACGCATATCATAAGAGGATTACTTACTCAAAATGCAGTGCTTCATTAAACACATTAAAGGCTGATGGAAGTGAACAAAAGAACAAAGGCAGAGTTATAAAGAGGTACGTGCATGACACATGCATAATACATTAACTCAGTCAATGTTATCCGAAGGCAGTAAATCATCCTCAACTCTTATAAATAGACAAACCTCAAGCTCCAAAAACATATATAACACATTACAAGTTTATAATTTTTGTGATTCAAGTGAGAAGAAAAAACAGAGAGTGCTAGAGTACATACTGAGGGTACTAGAGAGTTTCTGAAAAGCTCTTGTAGGTGTTTATGTACACCCAATCTCTTGTATTTTCTTTCTTGACATTAGTGAAACAATTAAGAATTCAACCCCAATGAAACAATTGACTTGGGATGGAATGCAAAAAAGGAGGGCACATAGCCTTTGCTTCAATTATTACAAAAAGTGTATTGTTGGTAATAAGTGTTGAGGACCTCAACTTTTAGTGTTGAAAGCCAGCTATGCTCTTTTGGATGATGAAACAAACCTAGATACTCAATATGAAATATCTTTACATGCTCTTACAGGATGGTCAACAAAACAAACGACACGGGTGATGGCTAAAATTGGGCACTATGAAATAGTAATGGTCATTAATAATGGCTCTACTCATAATTTCATCAGTGAAAAAGTGGACAATATGATGCAATTACCAGTAATTCCTACATAACCTTTCAGTGTTAAGGTGGCTAATAGAGAGCCATTAAAATGTCAAGTTTCTATTTAAGGCAATATATTCCTTTTTTCCTTATCCTTTATACGTTACCCTTATATGGATTGGATTTAGTGTTGGGCTTCCATTGGTTGGAATAATTGGTTACTGTATCATGCAATTGGAAACAATTGACTATGGAATTCATATGGGGAAATCAAATTCACAAGTTACAGTAATCACTATCATCAACCCACTCAAAATGCAACAATGATTGTAGAAATTTGAAGACATCTTTCAAAATTTGTCAACAACTACGACATTAAAGCTCAACCCCTCACTAGTCTTTACAAAAAGGACAATTTGGGTGGACAGGTGAAGTGGAGCTTGCTTTTCAGAATCTTAAGCAAGCCAACTCTAATAGTTTTCATGACATATTTCAATGAACCCTTTATCATTAAAGCAGATGCACCAGGAGATGGCATAGGGGCGGTCCTCACTCAACAAAAGGATACAAATTGCATTTATTAACAGAGCATTAGGCACTGCCAAACGGACGTGGTCCACCCAGGCTAAGGAGATGTTAGCAAGCATTTAGGTTGTCCAACCTTGGAGACCTTATATGTTGGGTTGAAAGTTCTTCATTAAAACTAACCACCAAAGTCTCAAACATATTCTTGAATAACAAATAACACCAACAGAGCAATGAAAGTAGGTCTCTAAAATCACTTATAAACCAGGCAAAGAGAATTATGCAGCAGATGCCTTGTCATGGTAAAAGGAAGTCAAAGCCTTAATACTATCATTGTCTGTCAGGCTCACAATTGGGACACCATCAAAACTGAAGTTAAAGACCATCCCTATATGCAAAGAATCTATAAGTAAGTAGAAGAAAAATCTAGTAGTCCTTATTTATGGCGTAATAACCTACTTTATTATCAAAACCAGCTAATAGTTCCACCCCATTTTGTCATCATCCAATAACTATTGCAAGATTTTCATGATTCCACCATAGGATGTCATTCGGGTGTACTTATAACCTATTAAAGATTGGCTCAGGAATTTTGTTAGCCTTCCATGTACAAGATAGTAAAAAAAATATGTTGCTTCTTATCAACTTTGCCGACGGGTGAAAGCTAACACTTTGACACCAGTTGGACTCCTATAGCCACTACCCATTCCATGTCAGGTTTGGAATAATAAAACAAAGGACTTCGTCGAGGTTCTTCCACCTTCTAATGACAAGCATGCTATTTTGGTTGTTGTTGATAAATTAAATAAGTCAGCGCATTTGTTAATTATATCCCATCCTTTTAATTCAAAAGTAGTAGTTGAGAAGTTTATTGAGGGAGTCGTAAATTACATAGAATGCCTCGGTCTATAATTGATGATCAAAACCCAATTTTCATTAGCCATTTTTGGTGAGAGTTCTTTAAGCTATTGGGAATGCAATTAAAGATGTGCTAAGAATAACAGCTTCAGAAACATGGCTAATCAAAAATGGTAAACCACTGTGTGGAATAATATCTTTGGTGCTTTGTTTATTGTCAACTACACAAATGGCATTTTTTCTTGCCTTGGGCTAAATTTTGGTACAACGATACCTATAATTCATCCATCTAGATGACTCCCTTTAAAACTCTTTATGGTTTTCCACCATTGATAATTCCATAATTTTATGAAGGAACCTCTTCAGTCTATGAAGTTGATAAAAGCCTAGTTACTAGAGATGCCATACTGCAATACCTGAAGGATAATCTGAATGCCACTAATAATCACATGAAGCAAATAGCGGATTCAAAGAGGAGGGATATAGAGTTTGAAGTAAGAGATGTGGTGTTTCTCAAACTCCATCCTTATCACCAATAATCGGTGTTTAAACAGGCCTATCAAAAGCTTGCCAGCCAATTTTATGGGTCGTATCATATGGAGGAAAGAATTGGAAAAGTTGCATAAGCTCATGCTTTCTCCTGGTTCTCACATACATCCAATCTTTGGAAAAGTTGCATAAGCTCATGCTTTCTCCTGGTTCTCACATACATCCAATCTTTCACATGTCACTGTTTAAGAAGCATATGGGTGAGGATTAAATTTCTAGTTTTGTCTTGCCACCAATTTTCGATGATGGCAATTTCATCTTGGAGTCGGAAGCAATTTTGAACTCACAATGGGTAAAAAGAGCATCAAAGTTCGTGGAGGAAAGCTTAGTTAACTAGAAGATGTTGCCGACGAAAGATGCAACTTAGGAAAATTCTCAGGATATGCAAGATCAATTCATGAACCTTGAGGACAAGGTTCAACTAGAAGAGGAGGGTAATGATACACTTAGAAGGACCTTAAAGGTGCCACAAAATAATTCAAAATATTTGGCTACGATGGAGTACATGTGTAGGGAGTTGAAGAATTGGTCTTGAGTTGTTAAGGTTTGTTAAAGTCATACATTAAATGCTTACTAAAGATTAGGTTTAGGAGTATTTATTTAAATTCAATAATATGATTGTTGTTAGCGATTGGTTATTCCTACTATCTTTTGAGATCCTAGTTTTTAGGAAAAAGTAATTGTGTTTCCTCTGTATTTATTTTCATTTAATGGAATAAAGAAGGGAATCTTATTCAACAAAATTTCTATGGTCTTTCTCACCTTGGTAGAATTTTTTTATTTCTTAAAATTTATGACTCGGACCTATCAGATCTAGTATGTTTCAATTATGGAGCATTATGGCTCATATCATAATGGAAAGACCATAAATATTGCTTCAATTTTACAAGTTGAACATATTTGAATGATTGTAACATAATTCTTGTTATAAGGAAAACCCTTGCAAAAAAAATTAAAGTGAAGGGTCTAAGGAAATGGGAAGTGTCATGATCATATCGTTAGATATCACTTTAATATGAAATGTTGATTGTCTTTATATAAACTCAAAGATATTTATTTTCATTTGATGGAATAAAAAAAGGGAAGCTCATTCAATAAAATTTCTATCGTCTTTCTCACCTTAAGTAGAAAACCTTTTTTAATTTCTTAAAAGTTATGATTGGGATCTATCAGATCTAGTATGTTTCAATTATGGAGCATTATGGCTCATATCATTGTGGAAAAACTACAAATATTGCTTCAATTTTACAGGTTTAGCATATTTGAATCATTGTAACATAATTCTTGTTAAGAGGGAAACTCCTGCCAAAAAAATTAAGGAGGAAAGGTCTTAGGAAATGGAAAAATGTCATGATCATATCCCTATATATGACTTTAATATTAAATGTTGGTTGTATTTGTATAAACTCAAAGATAATCCTTAAGGATGACTCACTTTTCACTTCACTCAAACATTTGAGACAACCCTACAATTTGCGAGCTTTATCTTGTAACCTGTAAGCTTGGTTTTCAAGTTGTAATTTAAGGATTTTACTAATTTACTACTAGTATTTTGCAAGAAAGTGCCCTATCATTTCTTAATCTTCTAACGAATCTTTTAATAACTTAAGTTCGTCATCATGAATTAAGCACAAAGAGTCTTTGATAGATGTAAGTAGGCTTAAAGGTGATGAAGAATGGGCTTTAACCCTTGAGTCATTACACTTGACACTATAAGAATAATATACATTTTGCGGCGTTATTTTATGAAACATCACAAAATGTTCAGACTTTTTGTGACGTTTAAATAATGTCACAAAAAATTTCAACTTTTTGTGACGTTTTAGGCATAAATTTGTAATATGTTTTGCGACGTTTGATTAATAAAACGTCGCAAAATAGAACCCGCGATGTTTTTTCGAAGAAATCGTCGTAGAAGGCTTAATCAAATAGTTGTGGTCATTTGTTTTTTCTTAAAACCTACCGAGCATTTTCTTATTATCCTATTAGGGAGCGGGCAGGGACAGGGAAAGAGCCGAGGGAAAATTGCAGACTGCTAGCTAGTTACATCACGGGGGAAGGGGAAAGCTCTTCAAGAAAAGAGGTCACTCCTAACCTTGCAAGGACACAGCCAGTTTGAGAGCCCTATATTCCGTTTTACGATCCCCTGCTCTTTGTTAATCAATATCTCTCTCTTTTTTGTATCGGTCAGCATCTGATTTCTCAACCAGTTTAGACCTTTTTTCTACTTGCAAAGACTACCTTCGCCATTCCAACAATGGGTCGTGCCTCCAAGTTCACTTTATTTGGCTCGGGTCTCATTCGAGCCGTAAACGCAATATTCCTGGGCATGCGCGTTGTTTCGAGCTTCTGTCTTCCTCCTCCAAATCTCCATCGTCTGTCCTTCCTCTGCGTGTTCTTCGGTTTGTTATTTTTGTCATTTTAATGTCTAAAACATAGCAGTTTACCTTTTTGTCTTAAATTCCAGAAACCTCGTTGGCAGAAATTATATTCCCTTTAACCCACTTGCTTACTGACTGCCAATCAAAACCTTTGCTTTGGGTTTTGGGTTTTAGGGTTTATCAATTTGGGGATTATCTCTGAGCATCAAGCCGTGTACAGTTTCTCTTTCTTCTGTGTAAATGGTGTTTCTGGTTGGATACACCGAGGTTTTCATCCGGCGTGTCTGGACCGTTGGATGGACCACGACAACAACATATGCCCTGTTTGTAGGACCTCGTTTTTCCCTGATGAGATGTTGGAAAAGTTCAATCAACAATTGTGGGTTGCTTCTGATGTTGGTGATTTTTACAGTATAATACACTTCGTTGCCAGTTTTTTAGAAATGATGAGAGTTTATAAGTTATTCTGTTTTTGTATGAATTATTTAAAGATCAACCCTTTTTATCTTTAAATAATTTTCAAACCAATAATTTCAAGCTTGTTAGTAAATACTTCCATCATGACATGTATGCTTATAGAATGATTTGTCATTTCAACAGCCCAGAAGGAATTGAAGTTCTATGTGCAGATATGGAGGTGGATCATACTGATGTTGGAATCTTGATGCTAGCGTGGTAAGTTCCATTTGGTTGCCTAGATGTCATGCTTCAAAAACTTTATTAAGCTTTAATCTTAAATAGATGGCTATGTATTGCAGGAAAATGAGAGCTGAAAAGCAGGGATACTTTGATCTAGTAAAGAACATTAGTCTCTTTGAATATCAATCCATTTTCTAATTTTTGCTCAATTATTTTGGGTTCACACATGCCAGTGGGGAATTGATTTTGCTATATACCGATTAAATGACCAAAAGTGACAAAGAAAACAAGATCCAGGTGCCATC
Organism: Erythroxylum incrassatum; assembly: GCA_026546855.1. NCBI lineage: Eukaryota > Viridiplantae > Streptophyta > Magnoliopsida > Malpighiales > Erythroxylaceae > Erythroxylum > Erythroxylum incrassatum. Next base: position 9,534,478 of record JANVCL010000003.1, on the reverse strand, counting down.
CTTACAATTGAAGATCTATGAGAGAATTCCCATTCAATATCTGCCAGTAATTACTTCTAATGCTGCAATGTCTGTTAATGCTCTCTGATGTTGTATACTTGTCTATCTTATGAGATTCTAGATTCCGTACAGAATACTTTATTTTGTTATTTAATTCTTTGTAGGTTGTATTCCCTTACAAAAAGTTATCTTTCTGGATCATAGACACGGTGTGGCTTTGGGTTACAAACAGACATGGGATAGATATCAAGTGAGTTGACTTGTCCCTAATCAGTCTTCATAGTTAGACCCAAATGTCTATTCTCTTTATCACCTTTAGTTTGGTTGACGCTCTTTGATTTACAAAGTACTTGTATTTAACATTATTTTGTCTATTTATTTTTCCTTTTGACTGATTGTTTTTTGCAGTATAAGGAAGCCATTCTAATGTATTTGATTTTGCTTAGAAATAAAAATGCTTAGGTAGAACCTGAATTAATGGACTCTCTGATTTATGCTACTAAAGATGGTGACTGGAGTAGGCTTCAGTTGATAGATGCAGAGACAGCAATTATTAGTGCTGACGATGTAGAAATCGAATCCGAGGAGGAAGAGGAGTTACTATAACTATTAGTCCATCTGGTTGTCATTGCTTAACTAAAAGCAACTTTAATGCCCGTTGGTTTCTTCTATTTGTAATGATGCCTGCAAATACAGATTCAGGATATATTTATGTATACCTATTCCTTGTTGACTAATTTGTTTCAGGATTCTCAAGAGCATATTGAAATTGCAACTAGATGGTTTGATGGACTGATTAATAAAGATGTAGAGATCAGCAATGAAGTTTATGCTGTTCGAAGTTTTGATTTTGATCGTCAGGTTAGTGGGATGTTAGCCTTTATGATTTTAGCTTCAATATCAGAATTTGGGCATGGCATTCCTCCAAATTGGATTGGAATGAAATCAACTTGTTCAAGAATATGTATCATTTTGAAGTTGTAAGCAATTCAATTCTCTGCTTGTCATGTCCATGGTCAGAAGACCCTGAAGTCATAGCATTGACTAAGTCCTTGAATCCTTTTCCAGCATCGGATATTAGTAAATTGTATGCTTATCATTTTGCCAAGAGCATACATTCATCTGGTCCTCTGAAGCTACACATCCCATTTTTGATAACTAAGTTAATAACAGCCCTTTACTTGTTTTTTCTGCTCGCCAGCTTTTTTATACTCACAGCATCAGCTTTTTATACTCACATCAGTTCATCTAAATTTCTCGCTTTTTATGGCATCTTTTTGAACAGGAGCTGCGCAAGTTGGTCCGGCGAGTGCATTCAGTTGAAGAGTGTAGGGTTAATACTGAGGATAACGAGCAAGAAATGGAAAAGGCTATAATGGCTGCTAGAAAGTCCCTCACTCGCTTCCTTCTTGCCCTTTCCAAGCAGATTTCAACTGAATCTAACAGTACTAATTCCTAATCTTTACTTTATTGTCCTACATATACTTGTAATAAATTAGCTAAATCAACATTTTCTAGTTGGTGAGGTTCTTAAACTACTAAAGCAACATAAATTATACTTATATTTAACCCGAGCCTGTGTTAGTCTTGTATCTCGTCTGATCAGGGCCATCTCAATCTCTTATCTTCAACGTGAGCTATTAGGCCCAGCTAAATGGTATTTAATCTCATCAAAACTTCACCCTTAGAAATTTCAATCAGGAAGCCTGAAAATGCAGAAGTTAGGCCTTGATGACCCATAATGGGCTCTGAAAACCAACATAACTGTAAACTCCAAGGGTTTGTTGTAAAATTATAGTTTTTGCTGACATATTACGACTAATTATTATTAATTAATCGTGCATTAGCAACAGTAGAATAATCATGCGAATCACAACTCAAGTGGGTCAGAACCCACTTCTTGAAGGCGACAAAATTTGATGATTCATGATTGTAACTGTAATATGTCAAAATGTCATTTGATAATCTTCTTTATTGCAGGTAGCTGCACAATCTTCTGGCCACTTAATTAGTGTATTTGTAAGGTCATTAAGCTTCTCCCATTATGTGACAGAACACTAGAGAGTAGGGATAATGAGCCAATTGATGATAGTCAAGGATAGTAACATGTTTGTCATGTAAGATACCTACAAGAAAAGCTGTTGAATTAAGCAACTGTGTTTCTCAATAATAGCTTTGCTTTCACCTCAGCTTATGTCAGACAACCACCATTGCTTAAAAATTGTTATCACTTCCTGAAAAATCTGATAACAAGACGTTCATTCCCATCTCTTTCCAGTGCCGTTAGCCATCTGCAGATTGATGAACCGCATTACTCTCTGAAAACCTGACAATTTCCAATCCACATAGCTTTCCATTTGGTGTGAACAAAATCTTATCCGTAAACGTACTAAGAGTTGTTTTCTGCTTTAATTTAGTCACTCAATCTGCACTTTATCTTTAGGCGTGACCATTTTACTTGTACTATTCCCTAAATTTCAACTTTTTTAGGCGGTCCGTAGACTTTTAGGAGTGAATGAAAACTGCCGATGTCAGGAATCTCACATCGAATAAGTATGAGAGTATTTAATAATTTATAACAGTGTGCAAATCTCTCCCTCTTAAGCTAACTTTTGGGATTGAGTTAGCTCTTTTTAACATTATATCAAACCCTGCTTGTCTCGATGGTTTGGGACGGTGCCCAGCTATATCCATCAGATATTCAGTCCTACCCTGAAATGAGAGGGGTACATCAGGAATCCCAAATCGAACAATTATGAGAGCATTTAATAATTTATAATAGTGTGCAAAACTCTTCCTTTTGAGTTAATTTTTGAGAGGTGAGTTAAGCCTTTTTTACAACCCAAAATAGTATATTTCTCGTGTAATATTAATCAGGAACAGTTATGCTGGGAAGCAGACAAAATATCTTACGTTGAATAGAATGAATCTAGACTTACTTGTTTACTGTCAATGCTTGGACATTCAAGAAAGAAAATGATTCCAGGACCATAGTCTTCTTGACAATATTGATGATGTTTTACTAAATGAAGCAACTGAAAATTTAACGATTGATATGCGGCTGCAGTTTCTGCTGTGTGATTAGTGAGACGGTCAAAAAGTATGCGCAAATGTCCCTATCTAGCTTATCCGAGATGCCAGCTGTTGACATTCAACCTATTATTTATCTGGATTATGATCAAAGATGAGTGTTATATGACAAAACGATGCCACTGTCTTACTGTGGTCCCGACAATGACAGAGACTCGGCAGGAGTGAACAAGACAAGCCTTTTTTTCTCTTCAGTAGGAATCGGACTCTCTTTAACTCAACACTCTATTTCAACCCTTCTCTGGCCAAAAAACATGACATTGCAGAAAAGAACAGGGTTGAAATAGAGAGTTGAGTACAGGATCTGAACCTCTCAAAGAGGGAACTACTAATCCATAGAGTTTTGTTTTTTATGTGTTTATTAACTCAAATTTTCAGGTTTGAATCTTGACTGAAGGTTGATTTATACCAATTAAATCAAATTTCTTTTGAATATGTGAATTATAAGTACTTATTATATAAGTAGTTAGCATAGATTTTATTGTTAAAAAATTTATTTTTTATGAAAATTTTAAAAAATATTTACTCAATTTTTATAAGTTTTATATAAAAAATGGCTATAAATTTGTGTTAGAATGTATAAAATAGTCTTTCATATAATAATTTTTATTAAAATAATTTGAGAAAGTTGACGTAAATTCTTTTAGTTATAAAATATTAAAAATACTTTTACTTCTGCTTAATATAAACTCTCGAGTGATTAGATTAATTTAAGATAACATATTTGAGGGTGAGCATCCTTTGTGACTTTTATGGTTTCAGGTTTAAGAATTAACTTTTTTGTAAAAATATAAAAAGAATGTTGTACACATTATGACCTTCCCCAAATTCTTGCAAGGTAGAGAGCCCTATATATTAAAAATGTTGACTTTGACTTTTTATATTTAAAAGTAACTAAAGGGGCGTTTGGTTTAAGCACAGGTTTGGAAATGAGTATGGATATAATAGTAGAAGGGAATGGGAATGGGAATAGGAATGGTTATAAAAAATGATGTTTGGTTTGTAACTTAAGTTTATGTATTAATACCAATAATATTGTTGTTGTTATTATTATTAATAATAATAAGATAATTAATTTTGTATAATAAAATTAATAATAATAATAAAAGATAATTAATTTCGTA